>JARFJB010001442.1:925000-987500 GCA_036346205.1 Vesta saturnalis
GACAAACAATTAGTAAACCGCTTTCTACAAATTAGCTCCATTCCTGCGTGAATCATATTTTACAATTAAAAGAAGTTTCTATGCAGTACTTATTTGCCGAATAAACGTATTTCAGTTGCGTTTTTATTTTCACTTAATTTATGCTAAGTGATATAATTATTTCTACAATTAAACAAACACTGACGATGGTACTGAAACTCGTCGAAAATGTTTTAGAACTTTCTGCAATGTCATTAAAAACTTGATTGTTAAAGTTCGAAATGTGTTTAAGAATACGCATGGTTGCTTTATTTTCTATTTCTTTCAAACCTGACGGTTGTTATGACGAATACTTACAAACGTATAGTGTAGTTCTTAATTCAGATAACTAATGCACGGTTTACTTGTTTAAATCATACATGTAGGAAGGAAACGGCAACAGTGTATACCAAAAGTCTGGAAATGCACAATTATCTCGTAAATTGTTAGTCCGAATTGTACAAAATTTGGGGTAAGCGTATTTTGGGATACGGAGATTCCAGATTTGACATTTGCAATGTTGCCAGATTTGCCGTTCTCTGATATTTATAGTCACTTTGGTTTTTAAATACATCACCCTGTTTATGTAGTAATTACTGGAATCTGCTCTTCAATACGAGTTCAACCATATGTAACGCTTATGATTTTATGTAGTCTAGAAGGTCTCAAATACATAAAACAGAAATGCCTAATTGTCTCAATACATTTTTTAATACAAACTATTTTCAACTACATTAAAACGTAATAATTGAAAGATTACAACATTTTTAACATAATGATTGTTAATCAAGTGTTCAAAATGTGCTCCATTTGTGAGTCGCCAGTACCTTAATCGATGGTAGAATGCGTCTACCATATTTCTCCATGATTGTCTAGAAATTAATCGAGATTCATCGACAATTCGTTGCCTTAGCTCTGCAAGACTTGCTGGTTTACTTTTCTAAATTGAATTTTTCAAGTATCCCCAATAAAAATAATCTTTAAGATTGAAACCAGGTGAGGCAATTCAATACTACCTCGTCTACCAATTCATCGTCCGGGAAATATCTGATCTAAATAACGCCGAACATTTACACCAAAATGAGCTGGAGCTCCATCTTGCTGAAACCATATCTGACTAAATTTGGCTCTAAACAAGTTTCTGAGTGTAGGTACGATTTCATTTCTAAGTAGTATTTGGTACTTAAAGAACGGCCCAATTAGCTGAGTACCCACTATACCTGACCATACATTTAATTTTTGTGGTTTTGAGTATTGGTTTTCATGCCTCCAGTGTGGATTTACGTCACTCCAGTACCTTAAATTATGTCGATTTATATTCTCACACCGTGTGGTTGCTTCGTCGGAAAAACATATGTTGTTAACGAAATTTCCGTAGTTTTCAATTTTATCCATCATTACCTCAGTAAACACTAATCTACGGTGAAAGCCATCTTCACTTAATTCTTGCAATAAATGAATTTTGTATAGTTGAAATTTATTCTTATGTACCGGGTAGCCAACTAAGAACGGCCGTCGGCCATATCTCAGGAATGGATTATAGCACAGGTTCGGGAAAAAAAAATTTGTAACGAAAGTGGCCTCGAGAAACGCCTGGAAATTATTTTCAGAATTGTAGGTCCACCGCTAGAAGGCGTATTTGACAATTAAAATTTTAAAAAGGAAATTTTTTTTAAATTTACTCAATTAAGGGGCATATTAAATATTATAATCAGATTCCTCGACAAATTCTGCATATTTTTTATTTGACAAGTTTTAGTCTATCTCTTCAAATAAGGGGTGGGAGAGAGTGGAAACCTTATTACGAAAAAAACGCCTTTAATTCAGTTTCTGCTTGACCGATTTTAATAAACTTGATGTTGTTTGAAAGAGCTTCTGTTAAACAATAGAAAATTTGTAAATTTGAAGGAATCTAATTAATAACATAAATGCTAGAGGGCGCTGTTCAATATTTTTTTAATATTGTGTTTCTCTTTACAATTTTAACTGGCAGCATAAAAATTTAAGTAAGTCTTTAAAAAGTAGACTACATTAGTAATAAAACAGTGAAAACTGCAAGCCGATATCTTTTTCCTATCCTGAGATATCGTAAGAAACAGGTAAATGCCGGGAATTGTTCTTCCAACGTCTAGTAGGCTAGTTCGCGTTAACGGAAATTATTAAATTTAGCCTGGATGAAAAGATCTTACATTGGTCTGCAGTAATTTAAACTGTTATCATACTAATGTTATGGTTGCCGCTAGATTACCTAAATGTAAGGCTGTCGCTACTAACAATGAGAACAAATTATAAAATAATAATGTGATAAATCTAACATTTTTTTAATTATATAAGAATGTTAAATTTGTTTTCAAGCGATGTGTTAGTAAATCAAAAGCATAAAATATCAATAAAAACCGATATTTTCCCATCAACAACAAATACAGTTTAAAATATGAATTACGATTTACTGATGACAACAAAATTAGTAAAGAGGGCCATGTAAGATATAAAATAAATTCCCTGTTAAAAACAAGCAAGGTATGATTTTCACGCATATGTCAAAAACCATTCATCGTGTTGCATTTAATACATTTTCTTTATCTTTTCGTACCAAAATGATTCTTACAAATGAAGAACCATTTGTTGGCAGTTTATTTTGAATGTATGAGAAATGCAACCGTTGCTGCTAGAGTGTATGCATGCACTGCAGTACCCAAACAGACGGCATCACAGCAGAAGAGTTTTTCTCCGACTCGCACACCGTGTGCGTACTACTGGAAATGTGAATCTTCCTGTGTACCGAAGACAACAGAGGAAAATGTTATTGATGTTTTAGCTTATGTAAATGTTAACCCTCATTCAAGCACCAGAGCTATAGCTAGAGTCTTGGGTATATGTCGAACCACCGTCCAAAATATTTTAAGAGAACACAGGTGACTACTTATTTAGTAATGCATGTTTTATTCAGTATTATAATGATAATAATTTTTTTATTTTTTTCGTTTGTAGTTATGTTTCTCATTTTTATCATACCGAAAATGTCATTACATCAAAGTTAACTTGTGACAACATGACTGATGTATTTGCCGCCATTTTATGTCTAGTTTCAAGAAAACACCAAATTATTTAATGAAATTATCTTATGCTATGTGAATAGATTTTAACTAACAACATGATAATTAAGTGAGGCAAAGTAAAGTAAAAAGGTACCAATAATAAAAAATAATGAGAGACCGGGCGAAAAAAATTCGTAATAACATTACGAGAGTTAATGCATTTAAAGTCCTTTTTCGTTTACTAACAACGAAGGACTTCAATGTGTCTTATTGATCTGATTACTTTATAATATATACTATTTTAGAATGCACCCATATCACATGGTCCTACACCATACTTTGAATGCTCAAGATTTCGATACCAGGTTGGATTTTTGCAACTGGCTCTCAAATATGATAAACGACGATCCTGAAATACTTTCACGAATTATGTGGACAGATGAGGCTACTTTTCATAGTGATGGTAGTGTAAATCGACATAATATGCATTACTGGTCTGAAACGAATCCCCACTGGATGCAGGAGGTCCAACATCAGGGTTAATGGAGAAAGATATTTAGATTTTTTAAGCAACGAATTCCCACTTCTTTTAGAAGGCGTACCCTTGGCCATCGTCGTGACATGTTCTTACAACATGATGGGTGCCCGGCACATTATTCTAGAGATGTTCGGAATTTCTTAGATCAATCATACCCTGAAAGGTGGATAGGACGTGGAAGTTTATTTATTTGGCCACCAAGGTCTCCAGACCTAACTTGTTTAGATTTTTGTTTGTAGGGATCTCGTTTATGCCGATAGACCCACAACAAGAGCTGACATGATTGAAAGAATACGTCAGACAATACGAAGTATTTCAAGGGCAGAAATTGAAACTGCTGTTCTCTCCACCCGTCAGCGATTGATTTCATGCATTATTATTTTATAATTTGTTCTCATTGTTAGTAGCGACAGCCTTACATTTAGGTAATCTAGCGGCAACCATAACATTAGTATGATAACAGTTTAAATTACTGCAGACCAATGTAAGATCTTTTCATCCAGGCTAAATTTAATAATTTCCGTTAACGCGAACTAGCCTACTAGACGTTGGCAGAACAATTCCCGGCATTTACCTATTTCTTACGATATCTCAGGATAGGAAAAAGATATCGGCTTGCAGTTTTCACTGTTTTATTATTAATTTAGTCTACTTTTTAAAGACCGACTTAAATTTTTATGCTTCCAGTTAAAATTGTAAAGAGAAAACACAATATTAAAAAAATATTAAACAACGCCCTCTAGCAGTTATGTTATTAATCAGATTGCTTCAAATTTACAAATTTTCTATTGTTTAACAAAATCTCTTTCAAACAACATCAAGTTTATTTAAATCGGTCAAGCAGAACCTGAATTAAAGGCGTTTTTTCGTAACAAGGTTCCCACTCTCCCCACCCTTATTTGAAGAAATAGACTAAAATTGTCAAATAAAAATATGCAAATAGGCTTATCCTAAATTTTGTACAATTCCGACAGCAATTTACGAGATAATTGGGCGTTTCCAAACTTTTGGTCAACTCTCTATATGTCGGTGTTAAATGAAGCTCTAACCCAAAACTGAAAATGTTAGATTTTACAGACCAATATAATATTAATTTAAGTTTTAGGTAAGTCTCTAGTAACATAAATAATATTAACATATTATATTAATAAACACGCAACAAAATCCTTGTCAGCACAAAAAACTTTAATTTACCAGAAGGTTACTCATTTTCTATGAAATAATACAAATTAATTAAGCGAATTATACTAACAACTGAGAAATATTTTTAATTTATAACTAAATAGGTGATTTTTATGGAAAAAATCTGCTGATCACCTAACATAACAAAACAAATTACTATTAATCATTTGGAATAACAATAGTAGATTTCGCAACTAGTGCGCTGTTTACACATTTCTTGGTGCGAGGCTGTTCTTTTTTACCCGAGGCGTAGCCGAGGGATAAAATATATGGCCGAGCACCAAAAGGTGACAGCGCACGTGTTCGAATACATTTTGTAATCGTTCACATAAAATTAGAAAAAATTAAATTTTGAAATATTTGTTGACAAATGTCAAATTAAATACATAAATAAAAAAGTTTATATATTTAGTTATATACCACTTTTCTCTTTATGTATCAAAAGTAACGATTACAAAAACAATATTACAAAATGAAAGGAATGTGATTATGTAATTGCTACTATAAGTAAAGCAAAAAGTTTCTCCTGTTCTCAGGGATTAATGGCAGCAACTGTTTAATGATTCCTGTCTTTTTATCTTCGTAGATACCTTTGGGATTGTCTTGGCGTTTTGGTTCATCAATCTTTTGAATTTTACTGACAGTATACATCAGAAAGTTTTTAAATTCTCCTGAAAAATCACTTTTGTATTTCAAATTGAAATTTCCTCGTTCAGCCCGAATTTCTACAATGTCTTTTAAAAGAATGTTGTTTTTTTAAATTTTGCCTTTGAACGTATTTCATTCCCTCCCCAAGGGGAGGGCGGCTGCTCGAGCTTTCCAAGCTCCTTCAGCCACAATCATGGATTCCCAGCATACATACATACATTACGTATATATGCATGGTGGGATTAAGGATGGGTGTGGTCAGGATAGGATCGGAAGGAACGGAGTTAGGGTTCTGAGCAAACTTAAATGTTATACGTATTCAGTAAGCTAAACTGCGTCTTCAATTAACAAAAATTTTTGCACATAACAATAAAGAGTGTCTTGAATGAAATGATAAAAATGGGATTATTAAATTTATTTAATGTATTAAAACAATAACATTTATCGAATTAATAATCGTTTTCAACACTTTGTTGATTGGTTTTTTTACTGGTCATTGAATGTATACATACAGTGTACGAGGTGAATAAGATAAGTTTTTGTAATTATGTTTCACATAAGTATTTAGTGTTAAAAATATTAAATAACGTTGATATTACGTTTAATAAACTTTTACATTTCCCCAAATTTATTTAACGATTATTTGTTTACTATTTTGAACTTCAGTCCATTGAATTAGTCTAATCATGCAAATGTATGTGTACTGTTGAGATTTAATTTAAGGAAATCATTAAGAAAGCGAAAGTGTTCGTACTTTATCAAATATTATCTCGTGCAATCAGCTAACGTTACGATTAATCGCAACATTTTACATGTTCTAAATTTATTGTTTCGTGATTATTTAGTAATTCTGGCATTAATTAAAACTAGTAAGCGAGTTTATGTAACTCCCCTCTCGCACCAATTAAATATGAGGTAAACACTAATAACTTACTTTTGAATTTCAGTTACCATCTTAACCATTTGGGTTATTATTTTCATGTTCTGTAATAACAGGAAGGCACCATGCCTATTTTATTTCTGCAAATAAGTTTTAAATACAGTGGCGCTCTTGAACTTTTATTATCTATTTAAATAGTAATTGTAAGTGTTACGACGTCCTGCGGTCCTCATCATTGAGTTAGCTTACCAACCCGCTTATTTTAATAAACGAAGGCCACGCATACATTTAAGAGTTGTGGCAAGCGGACTTTAAGTAAACACAATAGCGGATACAACTATATACTAGTGGTAAATGATGTGTTTAGCAAGAGGGCTTGGGCGAGACAGCCGCATCTGTAATTGAACCATTCACCGATATTTTAAGGAAAGTGATAATACCCTGGCAAATCTACAGACGCATAAAGGTAGAGAGTTTGTGGCAGTCAGTGTAAAAAACTTTTTCAAGAAACAAAATATCAATTTCTATGTAACAAATAACCCTGATGTAAAAGTATCTGTAGTTGAAAGATTTAATAAAACATTGAAAACAAAGATGTGGCGTTGTTTCACCTATAAAAATTCCTACTGGTATATTGATGCACTCCAAAAACGTGTGACTGCTTACAACAATAGATCTCATTCAAGTATAAAGATGGCCCCTGCGGCTGTAAACATTTTGGAAGTGTGTAATAACCTGTACGCGAAAGGCTTAGGCACAGCATGACATCCTAAATATAAAGTCGGTGAACATGTCAGAATCGTCAGAGCTAAGTACACATTTGACAAGGGATATGAAACGAATTGGAGTGAGGAAGTTTTTACAATTAGTGCAGTGATAAAAAGAAGGCCACCAGTTTACCGAATAATGGATCGTAATAACGACACTGTTGCACCTTTTACGAGGAAGAAGTGTAAGTTGTTACGGTTGATAAAGATACCCTACTCAAAGTCGATAAGATTTTAGCAGAGAAGACCGCGAACGACATAAACAATACTTGGTCAAGTGGCGTAGATACAGTGATAAATTTAATAGTTGTTATCTTCGCAGTTGAGAGGAATGTATAGTATTTAATGTCCCTTTCTTGAAAAACTCGGAGTCTTGATCACAGAAGAAGTCCTGCACTGCTGCCATAACTGCCTCATCGCTCTCAAATTTTGTTTCCCGAAGACTCTCTTTCAGCTTTGAAAATTAATAAAAATCACTAGAAACTAAATCAGGGGAGTAGGGTGGATGCTCCATAACTTCAAACCCAGCGTCATGAATTGCATTCATAGAAACAAGGCTCTTATGAACTGGGGCGTTGTCTTGAAAGAAAATTCCTCGTGATAGTTTTCCTCTTCTTTTTTCTTTAATGCATTAACAAAGTTTTGTAACTAATTCTGCGTAATATTGACCAGTGATTGTGTGGCCACGTTCCAAAAAATCTGCCAGTAAAATTCCTTAGGCATCCCAAAAAACAGTAGCTATTATCTTGCCCGCTGTACACGAAATTTGCGTGGATGGGGAAATCCTGGATGACGCCATTCCATACTTTGTTGTTTGCACTCGGGATCGAAGTGATGAACCCAAGTTTCATCAACAATAACATAGCGATCGAGGAAACATTTAGGATTACGGTTAAACAAGGCTAAATTGGCTACTGAAGAAGTGACTCAAACGCTTTTGCTCGGGCGTCAACATTCGGGATACCCATCTTGTTGACACCTTATGAAGCCCTCAATAGTCATTTATTATGGTTCCAATCGTACCATTTGAAACGCCTGTTATCTCCGCTACATGTCCTGTTGTCAATCGACGATCTTCTCTGATCACGTCATTCACAAGAACAATGTTTTCTTGAGTACACGCAGAATGCGGCCGACCAGCACCTTTTGCATGTTCGCAGGTTGTTCTGCCACATTTGAACGCACGAGACCATTTTTTTTTACTACTTGATAAGAAGGAGCAGAATCTCCAAGCACGACAACTATATTTGCATGAATTTATTTAGGTGTTAAACCTTTCTTTTGTAGGTACTTGATGACAGCATGAAGCTCACTTTTTTCTATTTCCCAAAATCTTCCTGCAACCACTACTTTCAACTTGTACAACTTTGACATTATTAAAGCTCGACAAACCAAATTTGGCAGTTTGTTTGTCAATAAAATATCAAAACAAGTGTGGTTACTATGGCCAACATATTTCAAAGCCATCTATGCAAGGGACAATAAATATTGTACATCTCTCGTAAAATGGAGTTGTAATTTTCCTTATTGAGTAAGTTTTATGATGTATTTTCCTGACAATATGACGTCAAGTTTTATTACACAACTGCCAAAACGAATAAGATTGACGGGTTCCTGGGTTGTAGGAACATCGGGGATTCAGTACCCTTGTTCTTTTGCCGCTGTAAGTGCGATAGACAATTTAATTTATTATGAAATTAATCCACCTGCAGGAGAAAAGGATGCGTTAGAGACTATATTAAAAAAGGCTGTTTAACATTTTCAACACGGCAGCGAGAAAATCATTTATATTGAGGACGAATGGTATGTGTTACGTTTCGCTTCGGGAAATTATGCCACCATAGAGGAAATTGCCAGTGAGCTAAATAACCAAGTGCTAATAAGTAAATTGTTAACAATTGAATATCATGATCTAACTAAGCGCATTACTACGAAATTAAAAACTTCGCTCTCACTATTCGGATTCTCCCAGCGGCTAGCCTTACAGTTAGGTTATCGGTCGTATCAAAATATAGCTATGGAGCCAATACCCCTCCACCCCGCTAGTATATGGATAGGTTTATCAACTCAAAGATTTGTTTATTGCGACATCATCAGCTGCAAATTGTGGGTGATGTTCTATCTCCGCTTATGCGTATAATAAATATTACTTCAGAAAACTATGCTTACGGGAGTCATAAAGATTTTTTTCGCCTGCACACTACATACCAATGATGAAAACATCTAGATTAATATAAAAACAGATACGGGTGCAGCAATTCCATTCGAGTTTGGGACGTCGTACCTGAAGCCACACTTTAAGAAAGTGCAATATAGGTTTTGACCTTATCAGTACTATTACATGAATCAGGCCGGTAACGGTATCGGCTCCATCTACAGAGGTTAGGTGGTATATGTAGAAGTATAATACCATTGTTTAAGTTTGGTGCAAAGGCTATGGGAAAAGAAGTTCTCAGAACGGGTGCCAAAATTCTTGGTGACGTCATAGAGGATCGACCTGTTAAGGAATCGTTTCAAGAAAGCTTTCACGAGGTAGATACAAATCTTAAACGTAAAGCCGACGAGAAAATCGATAAAATGATGGAGGGTTCGGCCTATAAAAGGGTACGTCTGGCGGACAATAACCAGTCTCTGCCGAGAGCTGTTGCTAAGAAGAAGAATAACCGTACTTACGACGATATATTTTCAAGATAATAATGGCTGTGTGGCTAATGTGAATGGATATTTTACAAGCCCTTATCGGCTCTTAGTGATGACGCTCCAACAGAGTTTGTAGTACCCGGAAATGAAAACGATTACATAGATTTAAGTCAGGCCATATTGTAGATCACAGCTAAAGTTCTAAGGCAAGACGATACAGCACTTACTGACGCGGATGTTGTAGCACCGGTAAACAATTGGATGCATTCGCTTTTCTCACAAGTGGAGGCTTACTTAAATCAGAAGACCAAAACCAAACAACACCTACGCCTACCGCTCATATATCTAAATTAAATTAAATTATGAAAATGAGGCTAACAGTTCATATCTAGGTTGTCTCTTATGGCACAATGATACAGCCAAACAGATGAATACGTTTCTCAAAACGTCAAGTATTTGCAGCGGTGTTGGGAAAGGCTAAATTTGTACCATCCTTTAGTCTAATGGCGGCCCACGGTTCAACTTATAAGAAACGAATTATGGACGCTAGTTTAGTGGTGAGACGAATGCAGATCAATCCAACCATTCTAATTGCACACGCTAAAGCTTTAGAAACAACTACAGCAAAATACCCTGTTACAAGAACAGACGTAAAAGTGTTAACTATACTTGCGCCCATACAACGAAAATCATTGCATTATGTTTTCCTGGGTCAATTACCTAAACGAGGCATCGTAGGTTTTGTCGCAAATAAAGCCTTCATCAGTGATTGCTCCTCAAATCCATTCAATTTTCATCACAGCAATATTAACTATATGTCGTTATATGTTGACGACCAACAAATTCCTTCGGAGGCCTTACAACCAGACTTAACAGCTGATGGTCTGCGTGTAAGGGCATATCACACCTTATTCTCCGGTACGGGTATTAATTATTTGAATGAGGGCAACGATATATCGAGAAGCGATTATCACAATGGCTATTGTTTAATGGCCTTTACCTAACACCTGACTTCTCTGCAAACGCCAGCACGCACTGGAATTTAGTTATAAACGGATCCCTGCGTCTAAAAGTCGGTTTTGAGGAAGCACTCGCAGAAACCGTTAGCTGTTTGGCGTGTGCAGAAATCGAGATCGATAAACATCAGAATGTCGTCGTAGATTTTATCTGCTAAAAAGGATAACTCTAGATCTCAAACTTTAGTGTCCAGCAGCAAGTGAAAGATGATGGGATGTATACTTGTACAAGGGTTTAGAGGTGTTAACAACGAATTCATACCTGAAGAAATTGCAGTGGTTACCGATCATGGAGCTTTATTGTTGATGCTGAGAAAACCACCTCGAAATTATTTTATATCAAAGCCCATGTCAAGCCAGATAAGGTATTTAAAGAATAAATATGACGGAATAAAATAGCGGTCAGGTCATGTAGTCTACAAAGATTTCTAAGAGGAGTTTATAAGAGTGTTGCAACCGTTTAACAAAATTCCCACTAAGGGCAGTGAAAAACAACAGTGTTTAAGGTTTCTTAACAAACCAACAGTAAACCTGGACGAGACTGGTTGCTCGTCGATTAAAAAATTGAAAAAGGAAGCAAGAGTATATAGTTATTTAAACCGTAATATCGTTGAAGCTATGTGTGCACTGAAAAACGCATTACTATTGCAAATGTTGAAATATTTGAAATCAACACCCTAACCACAAGAATGTGTTTTGACTTGTATGTGCTTCTAATAAACTACCGAGGTACGTACCGAGACCGTGTGCAATTACTGTAAGCACGGATTCTGCAAACAAGCCAGGCCAGCATTGGACTGCTATTACAGAAAACATTCATTAGTCAACACACCACCAGATGGCGCCACAAACAAACCCTAATTTAGGTACGACGACTCTAACAATAGTTTCTATACCTGGCTTATGAGATAGCGTTAGGACCCCTTCTTAGAATACAGATTCAAATTTACAGCCAAGGGGGCCATGACAAGCGGCGAAGACCCTAACACAAGTTCCGAAGATCTATATCTGTCTTACAAGTTAGCATTAGGGTCCCCTTATTAGAGTACAAAAACAAATTCAAATTTACGCTGAGTAGCTAAAGCAGATTAAGTTCTGAACCTAGCTAAAGTAGATTTGGTTCTGAACTTGGCTAGTCCTAGGTCAACTCCAAGGGCAGGCCCAAGGTCAACTCTAATTTCAGGCCCCAATGTCAGCTTCAAGATCCAAATACGTCGCCCATGTAGGCGGACAGTGGACGTTAAACCCAAGGTCAAATTACGTCAACCACGTGGCCGTTAAGGTCAAAAGTGAACGTGCAAGTGCCTCTCTTACTTATATTCAATGGAGAAGTATACAAATGAGTAACGTTTCGCTCGCCATTTTATTAACTATGTACTTTTAAAGAGCGAAGTAAAATACAGAATTAAATAGATTTTTTTGTGACACTATTGCATTATGACTTGGGACGCCTAAAAACTTACCATAAACAGTCACTACATTTGTCACTTGCACATAGACTAGAGAGCATAAAAACTCATAACTATGTACCCTTAGGCTCTTCGGGTGTAGACACCTTATGCATAGATCTCCTATGTATCTATCACATATCTCTTACATATACTGGGTGTACCAAAAAAGTTCCGCTAATTTCTAGGGTAAATAGAATATTAAAAAATAACGTTAGTTTGGTTAATAAACATGTGTCCGAAAATACCTCCTTAAGAAGATACGGCCCTGTAAAAGTGGCCCCAAGAAACCTTTTTTTTATTTTCTCTGAAACGGTTTAAGATACCTAAATGAAATTTAGATCACAAATACCTTTGATTAGGTCATAAAAGATAACGTTGACACATTTTTAATATTTTGTACAGGAGCGTCGCTAAAGGGGGGGTGCCACTTATATTGCTCCCAAACTTTTTTTTATGGCGATATTTTTAATTGTTTGGGCAAAAATAGTATTTTTTAAACAATTTGCCACAGAAAAGGTGCTCTTGTTGAAAGTCAAAAAATTACTGGTTTTGGAGTTATTTGAGGTTTTAACATGTTTTACTTAAAATAAGAAAATAAAAGAAATATTGAGTTAATTTGATTTACTAGAATTAAGTAGGCTTAGTGTGCAGACTCTCAATTTTTTTTGTTTGACAGATTCCTTTGACACATAGTTGCTGATAGTTTTGGTTTGTTTAACAAGTAATAACGCTTTTAAAAACTTTGAAAATGAATATGTACACTAATAGTGACTTTACCGGTACGTTGATAACGTTAGGGAAATGCGACCGAGATGCTAAAGCAGCGAAGAAAAGATATGCAGAAAAATTTCCAAGAAAAAGTGTTCCGGATTCAAAAACATTTTTGAATTTAGTGAGGCGGTGCCGTGAGACTGAAACTTTCAAACCAAAAAGGGTAAATTCTGGTACACTACGAGTGGCAAGCATTCCTCAAACAGAAGGAAAATAGTTGTTGCGGATCCTACGATAAGTGTAGGAAACGTGACAAGGGCGAGTAATGCAATTGTTTCTAGGGTACATCGTGTATTAAAAGAACAATTATTGCCTGAAGATCTTTTTTTGAGAAGATACTTTTGCGAATTATTACAAGAAAGAATGAGACAGAACCCTGATTTTTTACAAAATATTCTTTTCACCAATGAATCAACTTTTACTAGTCAAGGTATGTTTTATAACCATAACAGTCACTTCTGGGCAGAGGAAAATCCAAAGGTTAAACGTGTAACGCGTTATCAACATAATTTTAAGTTGAATGTATGGGGTGCTTCAATAGGCAACCGCCTCGATGCATACCATAATTTAAATGGCTTATTTCCGCTATTAGAAGATTTGCCTCTTGACCTATGAAGAAATATGGTTTTTATGCATGATGGTGCTCCACCTCATTTCAGTAGACAAGCTAGAAGATGTCTCAACGAACATTTTCCAAATCGTTGGATTGGTCGAGGTGCTGATGCTCCTATCCACTGGCCATCTGACCTAAATCCCTTGGATTTTGACGTGTGGAGTTTAGTTAAGGAAAAGGTATATTCAAGCGAAATAAATTCCATGGAATAATTTCAAGCGAGAGTTGAAAGTAATTTAAGAATGTTAATTCAGGAACCACGGCCACTCCAAAGGATTATTTTTCACTAGAAAAGCGTTTACGATTATGTATTCGTGAAAATGGTGGGCATTTCGAACATTTAATGTAAAACCCGTACCTACTTATTCAATTTTTTTTCTGTTTATTTTGTGTTATTCGTTGTTTTTTTAATTGTTTGTTTTGTCCGTTCTGTGTTAATGTCATACAATTAAAACCTTTTCTAAACAAGTTACTTTATTTTTACCTCATAGTTGTTTCTGAAATAATCATTATTCCCTGAGGTAGTTAGCTCTCGCACATGAAAATTATTAATTGTTATTTTAAAATAATTTATTAATTCGGTCAGTATTACTTACTAAAACCTCAAATAACTCCAAAACCAGTAATTTTTTGACTTTCAACAAGTGTATCTTTTTTGTGGCAAATTGTTTAAAAAATATTATTTTTGCCCAACAAATTAAAAATATCCCCATAAAAAAAAGTTTGGGGGCAATATAAGTGGCACCCCATTTTCGGACACGTGTTTATTAACCAAAATACCGTTCTTTTTTAATATTATATTTACCCTAGAAATTAGCGGAACGTTTTTTGAAACACACTGTAGGTATAAAATAAAAGGGTAGTTTTCATTACTCGTATTGTTGACTCTATGAAGTTTTAAAATTTCAATGAAACGAATTTATATGTAAATACAAAAATTTAAATTGAGTCCATCGAATGTGGACACAATGTTGTTGAAAGAAATCGCGGCAATTGCCCGTTAGAGTAAAATCAACATCGGAAGACACCAGCGCAGAAACGCATTTTTAAACTAGATAAAGATGCAGTAATGATTGGAAAATGACACAGATATTAGTACTGTGCGCTCTAAAAACGTTACTTTCCAGCTGATCGTTTGCCAACTTTTGTTTATAACCTCTTGTTTTTCCGGCGTATCAAATTTGTTTATTACTTATTCTACAAAACAGTTTTTTTAAACTATCCGCTGCCTGTATTGAATTTATAAGTAAGTTACTTTAATTATTAATTTCACGTTATATTAATGTAATCAAATCTAGTTCTTTATATAATGTGCGACGCAAGTACATCTCATAACGCTCAAGCACGCCAAGCAAGAAAACGCCATGTATCTGAAGATGCTCGCAAGATTGTGTGGAACAATTACAAATAGTTTAAAAGTATCAATTCAGGTAAAAAGCAGTTGGATAACAACGTTTTATTTTGTAATATTCGAAGGAATTCATAACTTCGATCACTAATTATCGGAAAGCAGGACGACCAATTATATACACAGGTTAGTTTTGAAGATTATAAACTATACATTCTACTGCATAATCTTATGTAAATTTTAGATGAAACATACATACATTCGTCTCATACGACACCATATTCGTGGACAGATGGGACAAACGCAGGTCTTAAATCTCCTATTGGAAAAGGAAATCGCCTTATAATCGTACACGCTGGTATGTTTATTTAATTTTATAATGTAAATATGTTGCTATTTATCATTATTTTAGGTGGTGAAATGGGCTTTATAAATAATGCTCTGCTAATATTTAAATCTGGCCAAAAATCAGAAGATTATCATGACGACATGAATTTTATAAATTATAAACGATGGATTGAACAGCAGCTCATACCAAATTTACCACCAAAATCTGTTATCTTAGTTGATAATGCCAGTTATCACAACGTTTTAGCTATAAAGCATCCTAGTAAAATACTTATCTTTTTTGGGATTTTTTAATGGTGTACTTTAAATTATACAATCTAAACGTTTCGATAACACTTACAGTTATCTTCGTCAGTAGTAATGTTTGTTAAAAATTGTTAAAGATGTAGTAAACAATTTTGTCAAATTTGAAAAATTCAAACATAAACACAAGCCTGCTATTAATATAACAGTTTGAGAAACGTATAAGCCAACTATAAAATTGTAGTAAAGAATAACTAGGTCATTAAAATTAAATATTGTTAAACTGCCTCAAAGATGACAAACCAGAACACTCTCTACGACGAAAGCTAACAATGAAATTTGCCAGCCAAAAAACACATTTAACAAAATTTAATCGAGTTGTGATGTAAGTGTAAAGTTGTGAAAAACTTCAATTTTAAAATGATAGAAGCATTCACAAATCCAAACATTACATCAAAAAATTTGAAACATTAACGTTACAAAATACACCTAAAAAACCTTCAGTTTGGTATAGATATGTAGATGACACATTTGTTATTTGGAGACATGGAGAAGAAGCACTGCATGAGTTTTTGGTTTTTATAAATGGTATACATTCTAGTATTCAGTTTACCATGGAAAGAGAAACTAATGGAAGTTTACCATTTCTTGACATATTAATATCTAAAAATAATAATTCACTATCTTTTAAGGTTTACAGAAAGCCGACACACTGATAGATACCTTCATAAATTATCCAACCACCATCCACGTCAAAAAATTAGTGTAATTAAATCTTTAGTAGATCGAGCAAAACGAATTTGTGACCCTGAATTTTGAATGATGAATATAAATATTTAAGAAAATCCTTACAAGATAATGGATATTCACTTACAGATATTAATAATGTTATTACACCTTCTAGGCGTAACCTTAAAGAAAACCAGTTCTTAATGTTGGTACTGCTTTTCTTCCTTTTATAGCTAATGTTACAAATAGAATTGAAAAATCCTAATCAAATATGGCATTAGGACTATTTTTAAACCTACAAGAAAAATTAAAGAACATTTAAGATCACCTGAAGATGTGTCAAACCCTTTATCATCTTCCGGAGTGTATAAGTTATCTTGTTCATGTGGAAAAGTATACATCAGGACCACAAAACGTAGCTTTGATACAAGACGCAAAGAACATATGAGATTTTGTAGATTGGGTCAACCAGAGAGGTCTGCTGTGGCTGACCATGCCCTGAATAATCTAAATCATGACATTCAATTTGACAATATGAAAATATTGTCAAGACAAACCATTATTATGTTCGTTTGCAACGTGAAGCTATTGAAATATATAAACACCCGAATAATTTTAATAGACAAGAAGAAAATCTCCGTTTAAATAGGTTTTGGCATCTTATAATTAAAAAGAGCATAATGATACGCCTTGATTTTAATTTGTTTTCAACTTTTGGTATGTCTAGGTTTTTGCTGTGTTTTTCCTAGACCTTGAAGCAAATGCTTTACCAATTATATGTTAAATTTCCACAGCACTATAATTTAACATAAGTAGTTGAAATTAAATTGAAATTAAAAATTACAAAGAACGTTCTGCATTGTGCTTTTCATTGTTAATAACACTTCCAATTATTGATAAAGATATCTCTTTGTTAGATTTAACTGGGTTATTTTTGATGTAATGTTTGGATTTGTGAATGCTTCTATCATTTTAAAATTGAAGTTTTTCACAACTTTACACTTACATCATAACTCGATTAAATTTTGTTAAATGTGTTTTTGGCTGGCAAATTTCATTGTTAGCTTTCGTCGTAGAGAGTGTTCTGGTTTGTCATCTTTGAGGCAGTTTAACAATATTTAATTTTAATGACCTAGTTATTCTTTACTACAATTTTATAGTTGGCTTATACGTTTCTCAAACTGTTATATTAATAGCAGGCTTATGTTTATGTTTGAATTTTTCAAATTTGACAAAATTGCTTACTACATCTTTAACAATTTTTATCAAACATTACTACTGACGAAGATAACTGTAAGTGTTATCGAAACGTTTAGATTGTATAATTTAAAGTACACCATTAAAAAATCCCAAAAAAGATAAGTATTTTATTATGAGTGTTAATGGTGAAAGTTTACATTTTCATATAAAGCATCCTATTTCCACCACCAAAAAAAAATGAAATGACAACGTGGTTAAGTGAATGTGGAATTGCTTATGATCATAACTCTACAAAAGCTGAGATATATGAACTTATAGAACTAGCTAGAGGAAAGTTCCGAAGTGTTGGTGAGAAGGAATGGGCGGAAGTATGTCGTCATGTGAAGGAAGTTGAAGAGGATTACAAAAATAAGGAACACATAATGGACAACATTTGTGACAAACTCATAATTCAAGTGAACGGTGGTTCCTCTGATGATATAACTTTTTCGTCTGATTCAGAAGATTAAATTGACAAACTGTTTCTTTTCACTAATTAATAGACAATAAAGTGTAAGACGATGTGAAAGTAACTTTGACAGCCTTCGTAACTAAAAAAATGTTAAATTGTTATTGGCAAATGTATTTTAAGAAAACTAGATTTTGTAACTATGACAATAAAATATGATTTTACTTTATGATTATTTCAAAAATTTTACATCTAAAATTGTATTCTTGGACAACAAACGCGAAGTAACATAACCTAAACTTTTATTTTTTCAAACGTATATTTTTTTGTTGAGCTTTACACTCTGACGTCACTTTTTTTGCGCAGCTTGGTGTCTTCCGATGTTGATTTAACTCTAGTCTTATAAGTTAAAAGTTAAGTCTGTTATCTAATACAGTATATCTCAACACAACACCAATTTGCATAGATCATTTATTTCTATTGAATATACCTATGACTGATAACAGATTAATGTCTTTGTTCTAAACGCCGATTTAAACATGTAGCGTTACTACGATTATTAGTATTTGCTGACTTTCTTGATAGTGCGTATCAGCGTATCTATTGAAACTTAGCGTAACGACTATGTTTGCCTTTAACGCTAGTTTTCGAAGTAAAACTGTATATCATTTCTACTTCTACTTCTACTTAGAATTATTTATTTCAATTGCTTAAAAGTGATCGTTAATGTATTCAGATACCTTTCAGGATTTAACATTGTCTTAATTTTTGTCTATCTGTTTGCTATAAACGTAGTAATGGCCGACTATTTTATTGTCGTTTGATGGGTTGGCTCATTTCAGTAGAAAATTATAAACATGTCATATTTCTGTATAAATACATTTAAATGTAGACACTATATTAATGTTTAGTGGTTGTATTATTATTATTGATTCTTATAATCCAATTACCATGTTAAGTATTTGTTAAAAAAGAAAAGATCTACAATAAAACGGACTCTAATTGACCTGAAAATAATGACGTTGAAACCGTTACATACACATACCTAAAATGACGTAACTGACGTCACTTCTACCTTTCATTAAAACTTCATGTCAAAAGGCTGAATTTTACTGCCAGGAATAAATTTCCTGGAATTGGGGAAATGCGTCGTCCCGAAATAAAGTTGTTCCAAAAATAGATAGAGAAACACGAAAACTGTTTCGAGTGAATACGTATTTATTTATACCGTCACATTCCTTAATTGTTTCATGGTAAAAGCAATCAATATCGGAAAAAAATATAATATGTATACGTTATGGATTCCAAGAACTGATTCCACAAGTAGTAATTTTAAGGTATTAATGCTGCTATAAATCGATGCTATAAAAAGCTTTAACGATTATAATTGTACTGTACGTGTATCCCCTGCATTCATTTTGTTTAATTTTAAATATCTATGATAATAAACTTTCAGTCAATTTCCAAGAAGCCATTATAAGATAATTTGCAAATATTTCATCTGCCATTAATTAAGTGTTAATTAATTTATTGCCCTGTAAATTTGATTCTATTTTTAGTATTACGCAACCTTATGCAGTAAGCAACTCCATTATAATATTATCCCTGGATCAACGTACTTACATGAATGTAATTGTATTAAAGGCAGCAATTTTCGATTAACGCAAATATTTCCTAGAAGACATTGAGTATACTATTCAATTACTTATATTATAATAATAATATTGTTTTTATTCAACGAGTTGAATATTAATAAGACAATACAAATCTTAATAATATGGGATATAGGTCAAGTTTAGAAGAATTACAATTTGCAGTTTTCCGTTCTTTTACTTCATCTTGATTGAAAAAACAATCCATTTTAAATTGAGATTATAAATAATTAACTAGTTATAGGGTGTTAAAGTTGAAAATTCTTAAATTTTTAATGGCCCTAACTTGTTTAATACCCTGTATTTTTGTACTAAATTTAGTGGAAAGTTTTAGTGACCCAATCGTAGAACAATATGTTAAATCGCTTTTGCCAGTGGCGTAAAACATGAATGATAACCTTCACCCCTCCTAAATATTACGGCCTGTGCGAATATCAATTTCATTATAAATTCATATTTTCCAATTTCTTGTACGTAAAATTTGTACTCTCCATCTTTATTAATATTATTATTTTTATTTTATTATTCTGGATTCCCAACAAGAGTGCATAATTTTAATGTCAAAATAATGAGCGATCCTGACCAAAAATTATGACATTTAACAAACATGACCTTTAGTAAAATATTGAAGTTAACAAATCACGCAGTGTTAAATTTTATGTATTTGATTAATTATTTTGGAATAATACAGTCTTTGCAGCAACAAAATAAATTTTATTACACAACAATATTACATAATTACTTTAATAAATTTTTTAAAATGTTCGATACATTTCCTTATTATTTTTGTGAAAGATTGTGTAACTAAAAAATATGGCAAGTTTGCCCCTCCTAAATATTACGCCACTGCGCGAATATCAATTTCAACTATAAATTCATATTTTCCAAGGTCTTGTACGTAAAATAACTACTCTTATTAAGATCTCATAAAGTGGGTAATTATGGAGAAAACCATTAAAGAGGTAAAAACACAGTAATTACAATTTAACGGTTGTTGGGCCCAAATCTAGGTGGCTTGTGTCAATTACTCTTTAAATGTCATACCTAAAAATTTGGTTGTGCCAATGAATGGAGTTTAAAGATAATCACTGAATTTTTAAATTATTGTTTGGATTAATCACGCTTCGTCACAACTTTTTAAGCATTGAAATGCGAGATATGGTATGCGTCCATGCACAAGAAAATTTTTGTGGTAGACGTGCTCATCAAACTTTTCAAAATATCTATGACAGATTAGGAGAAACTGGCGAGCTTCGTCCCAAGCGTCGCATAGGGTGTACAAAAATAATTACTGCCGATCAGGAGGATGAAATTTTAGTTTAAATTTCTGAAAATCTTAAACTTAGCACACGGCGATTGTCTGCAGTTACTGGTACATATTTAGACTACTTCACAAAGAAGATTTGAGACCATTTCATTTTAACCCGGTACAGAATTTGTGAGCTAGGGATCTTCCCGCACGTATAGAATTTGCATAATGTCTTCAAAATAAATAAAGGATAAATCATAATTTTATCAACAATGCTTTATTTAGGGATAAAGCAACTTTCACCCGAAGAGGAGTAGTTAATAGCCTGTCCGGTAGAACTGAACGGGTATCGGATTAACAAGGAGGATTGTCAATATATGGTTCTATTGTGCTTGAAACCGCCTTAATGCTTTGCTGTCTCGTACTTTGTACGTGACAAAGAAAGATGGATATATTATGAATAATGCCTCTATTTCTGCCGAACAAAGCGTTTGCAACTTTCACACATAATGACAAGGCAATAAGAATCAGATGCAGGTAGAATAGAAATTCAATAGGTATAATAAAATGCCAGTGGTTCTCAACACTGCTTTAACATTATATAATTTGTGAAGAAATGCAACTTTTGTATAATAAAAATAATAATCGATTACTAATTACCTATAAGTAATTTCAATTGACACCTTTCACTTATACTTATAACAACAATAACAAATACATTTTTATTATAGTTAGTAAATATTAATTAAATTACAAAGATATACTTTTATAATTAAATGTAAAAATTATAATTGTCATTCGGCTTCAGATTCATCACTTCCTGAGTCATCCAAATCTTGGAAAAGATCATCGTCATCACTTTCTTCAGTGTTAACTGTGAAAATAAGAGGTCTTACTTCATCCACAATCTCTTCATTAACAAAAGTATCTTTAATTATTTTATCGAATATTCATTATTATGAATGGCTTTTATAAATGTTTATTATAAAAACTTGCATTCTTCCATAAATTTTAAATGTAATGTTAAAGCAGTGTTGAGAACCACTGGCATTTTATTATACCTATTGAATTTCTATTCTACCTGCATCTGATTCTTAGTTGCCTTGTCATTATGTGAAAGTTGCAAACGCTTTTGTTCCAGAAATAGAGGCATTATTCATAATATATCCATCTTTCTTTGTCACGTACAATAGTACGAGACAGCATGTTGAGCGGTTTCAAGACAATAGAACCATATATTGACAATCCTCCTTTTAATCCGATACCGTTCAGTTCTACCGGACAGGCTTTAGATGAATTCCTTCTGTATTATAAGTGTTTTGTAACTGTGGTTTCCTATTAGTGGAGTTGATCGGTCTATTTCCACAGTTTATGCTTTTTGAACGCGACGTTTCGGAAGCGGACTCTGCTTCGGTCATCAGGCTTAGTCCTGAGAAGGACTGTTTTCGCACTTGAGTCGAATTCATATGTTATATATAATTTTTTCCCAAGCACTTGACTGCTCTCAGATTCGAACTTGCCACCTTTCACTTACTAGTCTGACACCTTTACCACTGAGCCACTGAGTAATCCTATATATATATATATATATATATATATATATATATATATATATATATATAAAACGTGTCCCAGATAACATTTAGCATGGGGATCTCGCTTATTATAAAAGATACAGATTTGGTTAAATTAGGTGAATTACTCTAAGGATTAGTGAAATTATAGGACACTCTCAATTTCCATGTATTTTAAGACTTATGGCAAAAAAAATGCCAAATTTCTTTTCTTGTAATATCTTTTTGTTATATTAGACATATACATTTTATTTGCACTTTCTTAAGATATTTTTTATGCAGAATTTAAATATCAATTTGAATTTTTTTTTTAATTCTGGAACGAATAATTTTTAAGTGACATTAAATTCGATTGTGTTTTTATGTTTCATGGCCTACTTATTGTTAGAGTCTTTAATAAAATACATTTTTTTAAATTTTCTTTGTTGTTTTTAAAAATAGATAGTACATGTGCTAGATCATTGTAAAGAGGATAAAAAAACACGATCAATTATTTCAAAGCCGACTTGTCGTTCCATAAGACAAATTTAATTTAGGGGTTGAAACTAAAAAATAGAAAGTGCAAAAAAAAATCCAAATGGATATTTAAATTCTGCATAAAAATATCTTAAGAAAGTGCAAATAAAATTTATATGTCTAATATAAAAGATATTACAAGAAAAGAAATTTGACATTTTCTTCTTGCTAAGTCTTAAAATCATGGAAATTTGGAAATTGAAGTGTCCTATAATTTCACTAATCCTTAGAGTAATTCATCTAATTTAACCAAATCTGTATCTTTATAATAACGAGATCATGCTAAATGTTATCTGACACTATGATTTATATATATATATATATATATATATATATATATATATATATATATATATATATATATATTAAACTTTTCGTGGTTGCGCAGAAGGTTATTGTGCATGTTGCGCAGTAACTTCTTGCGCAGGTATATTGCGCTTAAGCTCTTC
Source organism: Vesta saturnalis (assembly GCA_036346205.1). Lineage (NCBI taxonomy): Eukaryota > Metazoa > Arthropoda > Insecta > Coleoptera > Lampyridae > Vesta > Vesta saturnalis. The sequence continues at coordinate 948,319 of JARFJB010001442.1, forward strand.
GCGCATTATTGGAATCCATATGGGTTTCATTTCTACACTAGCCTATGCTTGCCGTGTTGCCAAACTACGAAAGTATCGTCCACGTATCTAAGCCACATCCATGGTTTCTCTGTGAATTCGGACATCGCTTGGTCTTCAAAGTCTTCCATATATTTGCTCACATCGCCATCCCAAACTCTTGTTGGTAGAATTTGTCTTCTACCTGGAAATATGTAGTTCCATTATTGTGTTTACCGAGAGTTGCATGCTTTCGTCTAACGTTTCATCCTTTTCCAGCTTGCCTCTTATGATAGTTAGTGCTTTATCGGTAGGCACATTTGTGAATTGACTCACAATGTCGAAGCTTGCCAGTATTTCTTCGTGGTTTGGTTGGAAGTTTCTGATGGTTTCCACGAAGTGCTGCGTATTCTTGACCATAGACTCGGTTTTTCCCGATAAAGGTGTGATGATACCTTTAGATAGTGTGCTAATGGCTGGCAAGGTGAATCTCTCGAGCTCACAATTGGTCTCAGAGTAATTCCCTGCTGATGAATCTTTGGTAGGCCGTACAGATGCGGAGGTTTGCTGTAGTGTGGGGTAAGTCTAGTTCTCTGGTAGTCGGAAAACTCCCCCTAGATGAATCTAGGACTGATATAACCTTACTTCTGTATCCTTCGGCTTCTTCAGGATCTAATTTCATAGCTGTTTCTTCGACCGCGGTTCAAGCCTTTGTCCAGAACCTGCATTTCGTTTTCGTTCAACTGTCGTTTAGAGATGTTTATGACAGTGTTTTTTCGACTGATGTTGGCTGGTTCTTTCTTTTCCTTCGTTAGCTTTTCGAGTTTCTTCTGCTGAATTTCCTTGTGCACTGCCTTGGTCTTCGAATATTTACTTCTGGTAGCCGTATTTATCCTATCAAAGTCTTGTTCGTTCACTCGATTTCGAATGGTTTCTCTAATCTCGTAGGGTTGGTGTTCGAGCTGATACTTTCTGAAACGGTGATGTCTGATTCGCTCTTTGACTAACGCTTCGCTAGCTCTCTTTGCGATTATTGATATTTTTCGGCTGCGTATCGGAGTTTTGATGTTTAGCCTGGTGGGTATTACGTTGTTATTAAGGGGTTTTGCAGAGTAAGGTTAGGTGGTTCTCCTCTAGTGTTAGCTTGTTCATTGATGTTTCAAGCTTTCTGAAAAGTTGTTTGACTTCGGGGCCATACCGAGTTACTAATTCTGTATTATAAATGTTACACTTAAAGAGAGCTTAAGCGCAATATACCTGCCCAAGAAGTTACTGCGCAATATGCGCAATAAACTTCTGCGCAACCACGAAAAAGCTATATATATATATATATATATATATATATATATATATATATACAGTATGTCCCCGGATCGACTTTAAAAGAGGGAAAATTCTCTTATTTTTGATTTCTCAGAAAATTTCATTCTTGATGATTTGCCCTGCTTGTTTTCAAACCCCCGAAACACAAATTACTTTCTATTTTACTCGTACGGTTCTCGAGATAATATCATTTTTATGTAAAATGTGATAAATTCTGTTGAACTGCAAATTAATTCATGCTAATTTGAATTGTATGCTATAATGTGGACTTTACAACAAAGAATTTATCTAATTCAATGTTACGGAACTGGGGAAGAGTGCTACCGAGTTGTTATCAGAAAATTCAACCAAAAATACCCGGAGGTTGCCATTTCGAATGCCGGATCAAAAAACTTGGTAACTAAATTCCTTCAAACAGGCTCGGTTTTAAACCTAAAGAAGCCAAAGAAGTTGTTCGATGAAGAAGATGCTGCTACTGTTCTCGCCGTTCATTCCGCAACAGAAGTTCCAAGGTTGTCTTTAAGAAGGAGGGCACTACGAATTGGGATAGGTAAATCTCATCTACAAAGAATCTTCAAGGAGAACAAAATTTTACCATTTAAGCCGCAATTTAGGCAAACTTTAGAGAACGGCGATGAAACCAAACGTCTGGATTTTTGTTTGGAAATGGGCAATAGAGTTTTGGAATATTCAAATTTTCATAAACGAATAATGTTCTCCGATGAATCGACCTTTTCAACTAACGGAGTCGTTTCCTCCCAACATTGCCGTTACTGGAGTAGGGCGAATCCAAACTTCCGAATTGCTAGCCGCAGACAATGTTTGAAAAAAGTTAATGTGTAGTAATGTGTGGGCGCATAGAACAGGCAGCAGCAACAATTAAAACAAAACGAATTTCGTTATTACGCGCTGTCACCGAACAGTGGTTACATCGCGCACAGCGTTGTGTAGAACAGAATGGTGACAACATTGAACATGTCATTTGAAATAAAACTTGACTGCTTATTCCTTTAAAACGAAATATCTCTTTTATTTTTGAGTTAATTAAAAACTGTTATTTGAAAAAGTTGTTTATTTTAATTAGTTCTATACACAGTTTAAAAAAAGCATCAACTTAAAAATCACCCTATATATATATATATACATTTCCTTGAAATGACTCACATTTTCAGTACTCATGATACTTTAAATTACAAAACTGATCTACATAATCTAAGCAACACCTATTCATATATTCTGAGTACTAATTTGAATTGATTCAGTACAATAGGTTTCATAAATCATATCTTCTAAGAATTTTAGTTTGTAACGCAGTAGGTATACATGTCAATTTTTATAATTTTGAAAGACTTCAATAACTGTCTTCTTTTTAAGTTGTAATCAACTCTTCTGTACAATAATGTTAGTTAGTTTATAATTCTCACTTCTCACTTATGTTCATCTTACACAGATTCCTGATGAAGAAATAAAGTATTTCGAAAGCTTGAATTAAATAAAGAGTCATTTTCATTTTTAACTAGATCGCATCCCGATACCATATTTTTATAATAACTGCGGTCGTTACTTCCCCTAAACTTTATATATATATATATATATATATATATTTCTAAAATATATAAATTGGATTACTCAGTGGTTCAGTGGTAAAGGTGTCAGACTAGTAAGTGAAAGGTAACAAGTTCGAATCTGAGAGTAGTCAAGTGCTTGGGAAAAAATTATATATCATATGAATTCGACTCAAGTGCGAAAACAGTCCTTCTCAGGACTAAGCCTGATGGCGGAAGTAGAGTCTGCTTCCGAAACGTCGTACATAAACTGTAGAAATAGGCCGATTAACTCCACTAATAGATGAACTCCCATTATTGGGATGTGGAAAATCAACATATAACTAGGGAATCACATATTCAACAAGAACTCAAAATTAATGTTTGGTGTGGAATTAGGGGAGATCAGTTATTGGGGAGTTACCACCAAACTTAAATGTGCTTTATATCTGAACTTCCTGCAAATTGAACTTTTTGATGAAATGGAAACATAACCCCTTAAACATAATACAGAATTTATGGTTTATGCAGGATGGAGCTCCAGCTCACAATTCCCGTGAAGTCAGCAATTATTGAAATTTGCAGTTTCCTCATCGTTTATTCCCAAACAATTAATAATCGGCAGGAATTATGGCAACAGATACAATATTCCATATTTTTTTAAAATTTCTTTTTACAAAAAAAATAAGGAAATATATCGATGTTGGTGGAGCGCATTTAAAAAATTTATTAAAGTCATTATGTAATATTATTACATAATAAAATTTATTTTGTTGCTGCAAAGACTGTCCAAAACAATTAATCAAATACATAAAATTTAATACTGCGTAATTTGTTAGCTTCAACATTTTACTAAAGGTCACGTTTGTTAAATTGTCATAATTTTTGGTCAGGATCGCTCTGTTTACAATTCATTATTTTGACATTAAAATTATGCACTCTTGTTACGAATCCAGAATAATACAATAAAAATAATGATAATAATAATAAACCATGGTTTTGGTTATTACTACCAAATGTACTGGGATAGACAGAAAAATAAGTCATAATTACAGTGTTTTTTACCTCGATAATTATCCACTTTATGAGTTCTTAACAAGAGTATTTTACGTACAGGACATTGGAAAATACGAATTTATAGTTAAAATTGATATTCGCATAGTGGCGTAATAATTAGGCGTGACGAAGGGAGTTATTATTCATGTTGTACGCCACTGGCAAAAGTGATTTAACATATTGTTCTACGATTAAGTCAGTAAAACTTTCCAATAAATTTAATACAAAAATACAGGGTATTTAAAAAGTTAGAGCCATTAACAATTTTCAACTTTAACACCCTACAACTTATTAATTATCATATCACGGTTGTCAAATCGTCATAAGTTTAAGTCAGGATTCTACCATGGTCCTGTGTACAATTCATTATGGGACACCTTGTATATATATATATATGTGTATATATATATATATATATATATATATATATATATATATATATATATATATATATATATATATATATATATATATATCGGGTGTAAATCAAATAGGGGCCACCCAATAACTTTTCAACGGGTCGTTAGATTTTGTTCAAATTTTGGTGGGATATATTAGTGCCAGTTTGAGATTTTTTACATAAAAAAACAATACGGCCGACTTACGGTTTTTTCGGAAATGACGCAAAAGCTAAAAATTTAAATGGAACACCCTGTATATTTTTACATATTTTGATGCTTGGGCTTCAAATACATACAGTTCATCTGTCAAATGTCAACTCAGGCGCCATTTAAATTTTATTTTTTAAATATTTTTTAATTTTAGATCATTATGACGTCATCTAAATTATAGATAATTGACGTACAATTACCCCCACAATATTATTTTTCCTAATAATTAAGTTTTGTGAAGTTTGTTAACGATCAAATTTAAAAATTACGGTTTTCTAACTAAAACTCACTGTTCCCAATAGAAATATACATGGGCCACCCTTTATATTAAATAGGTCTTTCAAGTACTAGTAAAACGAAATGCATAGTAATTTCCTTAGTTCCTAAATGAAGCAGTAATTTTAAATTTTCTAATTTTTATTAACACAACATGCCCCTGAAGCCGACTCTGTCAAAGTAAAATGGCGTTTGAGTTGACATTTGGCAGATGAATTGTATGTATTTGAAGCCTTAGTATCCAAACATGTAAAAATATGCAGGTAGTTCCATTTAAATTTTCAGCTTATGTGTCATTTCCGGTAAAACCGGAAGTCGGTATATTGTTTTTTTATATAAGAAAAATCCCAAACTGGGTCTAATATAACCCATCAAAACTGGAACAAAATCTAACAACCCGTTCAAAAGTTGCAGGGTATCCTTAGTTCCTAAATGAAGCAGTAATTTTAAATTTTCTAATTTTTATTAACACAACATGCCCTGAAGCCGACTCTGTCAAAGTAAAATGGCGTTTGAGTTGACATTTGGCAGATGAATTGTATGTATTTGAAGCCTTAGTATCCAAACATGTAAAAATATGCAGGTAGTTCCATTTAAATTTTCAGCTTATGTGTCATTTCCGGTAAAACCGGAAGTCGGTATATTGTTTTTTTATATAAGAAAAATCCCAAACTGGGTCTAATATAACCCATCAAAACTGGAACAAAATCTAACAACCCGTTCAAAAGTTGCAGGGTAGCCCCGATTTGATACATATATATATATATATATATATATATATATATATATATATATATATATATATATATATATATATATATATATATTATATATATATATATATATATATATATATATATATATATATATATATATATATATATGTATATATATATATATATATAGGCATAAGTAAATGCGTTCGTAGCAAGGAGCGTTGCGTCTCCTAGAAGGATAAGGATTTTCTCTGATAATGTGACAAATACTGTTTAAAAAATCCATTTTCTGATCGGAACTCGACTTGGAGTCGACAAATTCCTATTTTTAAGATATATGGATTTTCATTTACGCCCATACAAAAAGACGATACTGTCAACTCTGTATATTGCTCACGCACAGAGAAGTTACACAACAAATACGCTAGAAATATACAAGAATAGGTAAAAAACATGCTTGTATGAGCGTATTTTCAGGCTCTTATTGGCTAGTTTCTTTGTTTTGGGGTTTGCGTGTTTGTATGTTTAAATGTCGAGTAACTTGTTTCTTTGTTCGTATATTTATGGGCTAAGATGTTTTGTGTTTGAACTTTACTTCATTGCTGGTTTCTTAGCCTGCGTTTACGTTTCAAAGTTTACGTCATGAGGTAATTTTTGTTTTGTTTGTTAGGTTTAGTTTCTTACTTATTTGGTGCATGTTTGGATGTTCATTGCCTAGTTTATTTGTTTTGAAGATTGCGTGTTTATATGTTTAACCTTGAGTAACTTTTTCCTTTGTTTGTGTGGGTATGTTTGGTAGTCGACGTGTTTCGGTGTTTATCTACTTGCTAGTTTCTGTGTTTGCATGTGTTAGTTTGCTGATAGATTTTTGCATGTTTTAGTTACTTTGGTATGTTTTATTCCTTTTTTGGTTCATCTTTGAGGTGTTTGAGGCTTTTGTAGGTGTATGTTTGTGTATTTGTAGAGTAACTTGTTTTTTAGTTTCTTGTTTACGTCTTTGGACGTTTACTTGTTACAAGCTTCTTTGTTTTTGGTGTCTACTTGTTTACGTATGCGTTTATTGGTTGCTAGTTTTTCTGCATGTTTTAGTTTCTCTAGTATACTTTCTTACTTGTTTGGGTGGTATCAGGGGTTTGTTGGTTAATTTCGTTGTTTTGAGGGTACGCGTTTGCATGTTTATATGTTTGGACGTTAGTAACTAATACGTTTGTGTTCATATGTTTGCGAGCTTTGTGTGAAGTCTTTACTTAATTGCTAGTGTTTTTGTCTTTGTATTTGGAGGTTACGTGTTCGTGTTTATTTGTTTGCTAATTTCTTTACTTTGGAGCGTTTGTTTGCTATTATATTTTTGCATGTTTTAACTAGTTTGTAGGTTGTCTTGCTTGTTTTGTGCGTGCTTTTGGTGGTTGGGGTGTTGGTAGGTATGTTTTTGTGTATTTGTTAAGTAACTTGTTTCCCAATCTTTTTTTTAATAAAAATTGATATGCGAAGTATTTTCACTGATTTGGATAATAATTATAAATACAAATATTCGTGCCTTCCGGGTTGTAAGACAACTTTTTGGCTATGTGCATAGTTATGTAATTAAGAATGAAAAGAATTTCTTCTTTAGTATGCGTAATGTAACTTGGTGTATTGATACGCCACTGAAATTTAGTGAGGCATTAGTTATCGTGTGAAGGAATATTTGAATGCTGTAGAAAGATTTTCGTGTTGAAAGCGTTACATTTGGTTGAGAAATAATGTTTTGAGTAAATTTTTATTGATACGGCACTGGTAAAACTACTGGTCTTTTTGCTACTGTGTATGGAGGAATTTGGACTAAATAAATGATTGTAGACGTATGAGTGAGTGAGTTTATGATATATTGATATTTTATTAACATGCAGTAAGGAATATGTATGCATATTTTTGTTTGTAGACATTTTTGTAATATGGCGCAATAGGAAAATTTAATGCATGTTCAAGAATGAAGTGATAGAATGTGAGGGAGTCCGCTAAATTGTGCGAAAATAGAATTCTCCCACATGCGAGATTTGCATAAAAAGTTAAGGGATAATCTGGTTAATGTACAGTGTGAATGTAATTGCAATTGATGATTTCTTCGGAAAGTTTTCTGTGAATTTACAAAGTAATTCAAGATGGCTACGTTTATTTCGAATTGTTGGTGTCTTCTTCCACAATGGAACATTCGGAGCGGCAAAGAAACGCACGAAATACTCAATTGGGGTAGGTCAATTTTGATCTTAGCGCGAATTTATTGTGATGTATTGGCAATATGGCGGGTAGAAGGTATATAAGCGAGTTTATAATTTGAGGGCGGGTTAATTAGTTAGTTAGAGGTTCTGAGTAACAGTCGCGCGTGCGAGAATGGTTAGTGTCGGAGATTATTTGTGAAAATTATATTGTTAGCAGAGCATGTATAGCGACTGCATTGACCCACACGGGGATAAATCGTATAGACATTCACAAATAAATGATTTAATATATTGTGAGTTGAAAGAAAACATTAGTGATTTTCTTCAAGGAAAAAAAGTACTTACGCAGATTAGAAGTCAACACAGCAAATATTTTGTTATTAGTGTTCAATTGTGGGACGCGTGACCTAATATTATAAAGAGAACCGAAGGTAACCATTTAAGTGACCGAAAGGAAAGTTTGTAAAATTTAATTAAGTTGTTGGTGATCATCATTGACATTGAATGTGTTCAATCGTTAGCAATACCAAATTGATTGTATAAAAGCGAATAAGAACTTTAATATGTATATGGAAGTAACCATTTATCATTGTGGTAAATATTTTGAAGGGCAAACATCACAGTATAAGGTGATGTGATGTTAGGCTAAAGAGCCCCATTACCAGACATGCGAGTGAACAAACCATAGACACTGCGGTAGTGAGTAATACAGCCCAGTGCGTAGGGCGGATACGGCTACCTCTTGTGTTTTGTGCATAGTGTATCTAAGAATTTAAAAAGGATTACCGAAAACAGATCATATGGACTACAACTACCGCACCGAAAAAGGATTAATTAATGTAATACGTAAGAATTAGATTTAAATTTTATTTGAACCAAGACAAGTACGATTATCTTTTAAGTACATTTTTTTATTGTTGCATTAATTATGGTTCATTCAAAGAAAAAAAAGGTAATCGAACTTTAGTTATTTTGTTGTTTTTAGTTTTAGGAATTGGGTAACTTTAGTCTTAACGTATTGATGTGTTTGCTGGTTTTTTTTAAACTACGTAGTTGTATATTTACATGCGGAATATATATATATATATATATATATATATATATATATATATATATATATATATATATATATATATCCACTGTTTAATTTATTTTGTCGTTTATTTGTGTGCCTAACTGGCTACACATTCTGATAAGTGAAATTAGTGTGCATATTTTCGAACTTAAGGATCGATTGGAAATTGCGTAATGAGCCAGATCGATCACAAAATTTCATTATAGCTTTGAAATATTAATGCAGAACACTACTAACAAAGTACTTTTTTTTGTTCAGCATAAATTACAGTTTTGAAGTATTAAAGTTTACACCTATTAATGAATGTCTAAATACGATTTTAAAGATAAAGTATTAATAAAATATAAAATTATTATTGATGATACAAGCACTAACCGCTCTATGTTTGAATTATTCAGCAATCAACGAACATTTTGTTGAGATAACAATTCATTGTGAAACCGATTTCGTTTATTGTATTTAGAATTTTCTAAATACTTACTTCATTCAAAGTTTTATAACAGTTGGAAATATAAATTTACAGGTATACGAGGGATACTTAAAAAGTATTCAAGATAACGTCTTGCGATTTAGGAATTTTCGTTTGTATAGGGTGTGTTTAATCGGTTTACGACCATCCGTGTATTTCAGAATTTTCTTAAGCTTTTGGATAAGTTTATTTTGAAGCGTGATTGAATTTGAATGGTGAATGGTTTTACTGAGTAGGCTGCAATCCTACCTTCCACAGTCAGATAGGATTAATTTACCATCTCGCCTAAGACTATATTTTAGCAAAATTTAAGAATGTGGTGGCGCCTAGAGATAATTTTTCCAGGGCTGAGTTTTGTGAGTTGTAGGTTGTAGATTTATGGTAAGTGTAAGGTGTTTGAAACTACCCTTCAATCATTTTACTCCTTATATAGACCGCGCCCATTTCCGCTGTAGCTGGCTTTCAGTAAGCATACTAGTGCGGTTTGGACGTGTAATAAAATATGGAAAACATGGTCTTGAAAACTGAACGTACTCATAGATGCAGCATCTGCATATACATATTAATTTGCTTTAGAAGCAAGATTGAGTATGCTGAAGCAGTAGGATACTACTCATTACTCACATAAATACAGTAAACAAGTTACATATTTATTATGATATAATTATTTATTATTAGTACGTAATAAAATAAATTGAAATTAATCAAGACCAACCTCCGTTAACCTTTGTAAAGCATAATGGAAGTATTTTTTCGCTGCGAACATTTGCAGTTTGTGTATGTTGATATGTAACAATGTCTCCTAACAGAATAAAATTAAAGAAAATACATTTTTCGTTTTTGTCAATCGCTTTTTAAAGGCACAATAGTACACTGTGTGTAGATGCAATAATCATTAAAAGGTATACATTGGTGTTAGTCGTATTTTTTGGTGCATATCAGTCTTAGCAGCGAACTATACTCTGTTACATAAAAAATGCAACACCAAGATGGAGTTGGAATTTTTTGGACGAAACTTGGCAGAAATGTTTAACCATCCCTATTAGTTTCACGCTCCCGCACCCTTCTTGGCATGGATTCCCACAAGTGATCGATTTATTCCTGAGGTATTGCATCCCAGTCAATCTGTAATTCATGCCGGAGAGCTTCTGGTGTCTGTGGAGGATTGGCTGATTGCTTGAGTCTTCTACACATTATGTCCCACACATGTTCGATGGGCGAAAGGTCGGGATGTCTAGGTGGCCACGGTAAGATATTGAAGTTAGCCTCTTCGAAGTGCTCCATAGAATTCCTTGCAATGTGGGGACGGGCATTATCCTGTTGAAAATCGGGTCCTCCAGCTCCTGGAGAAATAGAAGGATATGGAGTTCTACCACTTCATCAATATATCGGTGGGCATTCATAATGTCTCGGATGAATACCAACTGAGACTTGCTTGCATAAAAAATAGCGCCCCATACCATAACCCCCACAGTGTGGTGCACATGCCGTCCCACAGAAAACTGCACATTGTGACGTTCCCCACGTCTACGTCTGACCCTCATGCGACCATCGTGCATTCCCAAGCAGAACCGGGATTCGTCACTGAAGAGCACCCTATGCTATTCCACGTCCCAATCCAGTCGCAAGGTACACCACTCCAAACGTTGCTGTTGATGACGAGCCGTCAGCGGATGCACAAGATGTGGGCGATAGGACTGCTAGCCAAAAGCTCTAATTCGACGGTGAACTATACGAAGGGTTACAGAACGTCCTTCGTTTCCAAACCATTGATCGGCTATTGATCTTGTACTCGATAATCGGTCTCTTAATGCCATTAATCGGAGATGGCGGTCCTGGACCATATTTGTCTCTCGGTCGTTCACTTCCTCTTCTACGACGTTCTTGACCTTCTCTATACCATGGTTAATAACACCGCACTACAGAGGATTGATTACGATTAAGACGATTAGCAATTTCTCTTAATGAAAAACCAGCTTCACGTAAGCCAATAATGCGACCTCTGCCGAATTCACTCAGTTGTCGATAATTTTCACGTCGCCACACTCTAGCATAATCGCAGCCTCAAAATGCAAAGAACACAAAAGCAAAAGAATTGCAACCAAAAACAAAACCGAAATCGACTTAATCTCTCATTTTATTTTATTTCTATACAGTTAATAGTGTAATTTTTAACACTTGGTCATTATTAGATGTTCATTAAATTGTATTAATACTTACATACTTTGTAATAGTTAGTTTATGTTATATATTGTCCTGTAAAAGGAATTATTCTGTGCAGCAATAAATAAATAAATAAACAAATAAATAAATAAATAAATAAATAAATAAATAAATAAAAGAAATACACCCGATAATTTCGATTGTTACAACAAGTAAAACGTCAAATTTTTCATGGTTACTGGATTATGTTGAATGATCATTTAATTAATTACTACATTTGACTAGTTAAACATTTCTGCGAAGTTTGATCCAAAAATTCCAACTCCATTTTGATGTTGCATTTTTTATGTCACAGAGTATATTTAAACAGCTTATGAAGGGATTTTTATATACCTTATCAATTTTAAATTTTCTAATTTCTGAACTTATTTTTTAATTGTTCTAATTTTTTAACTGCGTTAAAGTTATTTGTATGTGATGCAGAAACATTTATCTTGTATGTGTACATATTAATATTCTCTAAAGAATTAAATGGAATGGTTTTGTTTTATAGTTTTCAAGGTAATTGCGTATAAAGCAATACACACCGGACGCAACTATAACATCCGGCTAAATAAATCCACTTCTTGAGAATTTTATTTGCAAAACAAATTCTAACAACCGAGTCTACAAATAGACTGCAATGTTGCAACATTTCGGACGGAATAATATTTATATATTAATGTAGCGCCACCATTGTAAAGGTGATGAACTAAAGATATACATTTTCATCCAAATTTGTAATATTATTGCATCCATAATTTGCTTTTCTTAAAATTTCTTATAAATCAGACTAGATGTCACCAAGATTGATTCATCTATAGAAATTTGGGATATTTAGTTGCCTCCTACTACAAAAAAATTTAACGATAAAGTGGAGGGAGACTTGAAAACATGGGATCACACTATTGCGTCCGATACTCGCAATAATGATATGGATATATATATATATATATATATATATATATATATATATATATATATATAGTTTTTTTAATGAACGCACAGGAGTTCAGTTTAATAATCATTTATTGTATTTTATTTTAAAATTAACTTTAAAGTACATACAGTAAAAGATTAACTCGAGTGGGACTTGAACCCACGACCTCCACTTTGTTAGAGCGGGGCTCTTCCATCTGAGCTATCGAGGAGGCAAGTCACAATCGATTCATTGTGTGTATAAAAATTATAATACATCGTAACTAGGGAAGTACATACAGTTTAAGTTTGAATCGATTGTTACTTTCCTTCTCGATAGCTCAGATGGAAGAGCCCACTCTACCAAAGTGGAGGTCGTGGGTTCAAGTCCCACTCGAGTTAATCCTTTACTGAATGTAATTTTAAAATAAAATACAATTAATGAATATATATATATATATATAATATATATATATATAATATATATATATATATATATATATATATATATATATAATTGAAACATTTTATATACATAAAAGATTCCCCGAATGGGATTCGAACTCATATCCTCTCGTTGACTAGACGAGTGCTCTACCAACTGAGCTACAGGGGTTATGAATTCCATTCCATAGAAAATTAATGAAATGCCTAATTACCTCAGTTCACAGCTCGCATAAATACTCAACTAACTCGCTTACCTGAACGTAATCGCAGGTGGTCCTGGGGCCAGCAGATCTTCGTTAACCTGAAAGACTACAAATAATATCGCACGCTTCTCTAAAATAATTGCGTGCCGCAACACAATCAACAGCTAATCTGATCAACAAACAATAATTCTGTTATTACGTTACTTTACTCAAAAATTCTGAATTTTTAATGATCTCACTTCAAAAAAAAAGAACTCACTTTAATTCGGTTTACAACAACTTGAAACTAAATCCATCAATCCCCTATAAAATAGGCTTAAATTCAAGAAAATAATATAATGCATTAACTCCTGAACCTTTAAAGTTACTTTAAAATTCAACAGTCAATAGATAAAGCTTTCGAACGTAATTACATTATTTCAAACGAACACAGTGATATTGACGTTAGTTTCATTGACTTTAATCTCATAAAAAACAAACACTTAAAATGTGCATAAATGAGGTGCTGTATAAGAAATGGATTTATACTTTAAAAAAATACAAGTGTATTAATCTAAAGAAATGTAATAGAAATAAATAAAAAAAAACAAGACCATCGAGATGTCACCACAGATATTACATTAATTGCTTTCTATGCAAGTTCAATCACCTAGTTTATCTAAAAAGCAGTGATACTAGCTAATTTCAGTGTTGGCTTTTACTAAAATTTATTGTAAATTTGATTACTATGCCAAAATAACAAATGGTTTTAACAAATCAAATGCGTCCCCCTTGTAACACATTTGGCACATATAATTTAGACATAATTCGTCAGTATAACAAATTCGATTACAACAGGAATGAATAAGCTTGCAGTAAAATTTAAACGGAAACAAAATGGGAAGTTAATTTCCAAAGACAGCGTGTTTAACCGTTAGTATATACAACAAACTAATAAAATACACACAAATTTATTAAACTTTGTAAACCACAGCAAAACTGATTACTTTAGCTTTGGAATAGCCCCTTTGTTATACAGACAACTGAGGAAGACCCCAGAGGATGGAGTGATTGATATAACTACGCTCGATTACTCTTCCTCGTGAAGGAAAGAAGTGCGTCGATTCAAAGTACCAAATTACTGTTGATTTCTATCTCAATGGCTTGTACGGTACACTATTGTCTATATTTACACGTTCTTTGTTAACTTTATTTTAGTATATACAAGTTCTGCTTGATACTTATTATTCTTCTTCAACTATACACAAAAGCTTAATTATATACAGCGAGTTATTCGTTACCGGCGAACTGTGAAATAACTGTTTGTAATTTAGGAACGAACGTTTGATTTCTTCCGCATAAAAGTGATAAATACGCCAAAGAACCGTGAAAGTACTAGGTAAGGAAACACACCTTCTTGGATTTTCGACAAAATCCCTTTGGACTTAACGATAAATCAATCTCGTGATGGTTGAACGACTTAATATGATCTCTTCGAGGGTTGTTCGGGGATGACGTCCCTACTAACGGAAGTTCTTTCAACACGGATTATAGATAACGTCGTTCCACGGTAATTCACTCGTTGCCAATAACGGTAACTTGTTAACGCCTGCGTCTATACTAAGTCTGACCCTAGTGAATAAATCATTTGTCGCCACTTGGGACTTTTACATCCCTACTACTTAATTAGCCAATCATAAAAAGATTACTTAAATTTTCTAAATACGCGCCAACCCGAATAACACTCAAAAACCGTCGGAAAAATTGAATCACCAAAAAACAAACTTCGTAACCGCGGGCCTTATCTACCGATATTCTGTAAATTAAAGATTTCTTAGCAACGCTGGACCTTAATGCCTCGTACCTGAAAGCTAAACTCTTTGTTTAAAATCAAAACCTTATCGAAAAGAAAGGCGACAGCCTGACGGCAACAAATTAAATTTGCCAACGATGCTCCATACAAAGTAATAATTTATACTCAATTTAATTTTATAAAACATAATTTTCCTTTCAACAAACGATAATTTCTAAAGCTTACAATAAGGACAATGCTATTATTTACAAAGAAACTGATACATTCCTCCTCTCAAATTAGTAAAAGGGTTTCACTAATAATCTTAATTTAAACTTCCATCTAAATTTGGTAAGCAACCCAAAACTTTATTTTGTTAAAAAAAACGGATTCTAAATGCGATTACTATTTATACAAATTTCGAATACTTTCCAAATACGTAAATAAAAAACATAAAACGTTACAATCGAAAGCTTTTCAAAAATGTATGCGTTATCAAGTTCAATTGCATGAATTTATACTATATTTCAGATGTACGGTATTAACAAATAAGTTACAATTTCGGAATTAACGGCAAGTGTATGTGATGTGATGACTAATGAATGTTATCAAATGAACTACCCAATTTTTAAAATTTCTCAGTATGCTAATAATTCCATAGTTTGTTGGATTTTTGGACCGTTTGTATGGATTTCATTCAATACTGGATCAAATTTTATTACCTATTCCTTCTCGTGGTAGTGTATATCATTATATTCAGTAAACATATTCTTCTTAATGCCGAAATTAGTTAAGTAGAAATTTTCAATAGTTTTAATGGAAAATTTCAGTTTTATTCAGCGCAGACAATACCAGAGTGGGCTATTGGCTCACGATTTAGCATATTTTTTTCCATTAAACGAGGTTTTGAAAGAGTAACATATTAATGTATTTACTATAATGTGTAGTTACACTTTTTTTTCTAAATTTAACCAGAGTCGTACGTATGGCAAGGTCTCGATAGAATCTTAAGGAATAAATTTTTACTCCACCGTTTTTTTCCAAGCTGTTATTTTATTATTATTAACTAATAAATATAACTAAATGCAGACTTCATAGGTATTTATAAATCATTCTTAATTACAAAACAAAATGTTCCGTTCCAGCTCCTACTGTAACTATTTCTATTAAATACGTATTTTTAAAAGAAGGGTTTGCGCAGATAAGTACAAATTACTGCATAAATAAGTGAAAGCCAATTCGAGATAGTAATTGTGTAGAAATCACATTTTAGTTTTGTAAATTCATTTTAATTGTTGCGTTAGATGCCGAAGAAACCAAACGTAACGTCTGATGGGTTACTTACCTATCTGCTACAATTCGATGAAGTCATTGATAAGTCAGGAAATGTTCCTAGACCCAGAAATAATGTGCGGCGATAAACTATGAGGTAAAGAAAATCTAACTATGTGTATCAACGTGGAAAAGAAAATATGAATTCAATCTTTGAGCGCATTTCGGAATTCTTTAATGTTCAAACTTCGCCTCCTACTCCTAAACCCAATTTCAAAATGAGTTAGACCAAGAAGAAGAAATAAAGCCTCAGAAGACATTCAGTATTGTTGTTTCAAAAGAAGATTGACTGTCTCTGAAACCCATTCAAACCGTGTATATCGGGAAAGAAAGGTGCACAGTTCCACACGTGATGGTATTACTTCCTTATAAATGGGAAAGTGTGGTAATCAGCTTATTATGGGATCAACATATGATTCCTTGCCCATATAAATTTCAACGTGAATTTCAAGGTAAACGCACATAAAGGCGCAATCTGCAAAGAATGCAAAGCGCAAGGAACTGGAATCATTTTTAGTGAACCATTAGGGGATGAGCCTATTATTGTAAATTTCAAGGTAAACACACATAATGGTGACGAAGATTACTCCATAAAAATTGGCGCAATCTGCAAATAATGCAAAGTGTAAGGAACTGGAATCATTTTTAGTGAACCATTAGGGGATGAGTCCATTATTGTGAAATGAGATGTTGAGCCACATCATCTATTTTCCTTACAAGTCAGCCAGGCAAGAACATACAGGGAAATCATCTGATGTTATTCAAAGTCCTGATCCGATAGTTTGTTTCGGTTTTGATCAAATATCAAGAGCCGGAAGTATTCATGATATTGGGTATGACTAGTTTTTTGTGCATTACTGTTCACCAACCCAAAGAAAGGTATACTCTGATTTTCGGAAACAGCAGTATGTTGTACTGGCAATAGACTCTGCAGGAGGTTTAATTAAAAAAATCCCTAGATTACACGGATCGTCCGATCACATATTTTTATGTGAAGCAGTTATTAACACCGGTCCACATCAGTTTCCTGTAGCACAAATGTTATCCGATAAGAAGGATACCCATACAATTTTGTACTGGCTAAATGAGTGGGAACGAAAAGGAAGAATACGCCCGCAAGAAGTTATGATTGACAACTCTCCAGCACTAAAAGCGGCAGTTGCGCGGTCTTTTGGTAGGTGTCCCGACTTGAAACACTATAAGGAAAAATGTTTTAGGGATCTTTTAAAGAAAAACTCAAACCTTCCTCCGTGTTACATTCGATTGGATGTCGCACACTTTCTGCACAGAGCCTGCAAATGTAAAGTTTGAAGAGATAAATCGCAACAAAGATGAATAGACTTTTACATCCGATGCTTGGGTTTTCTCGTAAAAACCTTTACAATTGACATGTTCAGACAAACACTGATACATATACTAACACTAACAACTTCCAAAATAAAAGATGAAAGGGGGGGGGGGCGCAATTACAGAATCTTTTCTTAGAGACGCAATCAAAGGTGAAGACGTAAACGAAATAATAGAGAAAAGTGGCAAGTGTTTACAAGAAAGAGTAGCTTTCATATCAAGGTATAATGAAGAGGAAACATGTGAAGAAGAAAAAAGTACTGAGGCTATCACGGAATGGATTGACAACATCAGATTTGAGGTACTATCTAGATGTAGCCTGAATGCAGACAAACTGTTTTATTTTAACCACGCTCATCATTATCTTTAGACGACCATAATGACAGTAATATCCCACAAATTAACGTGTACACCATTGTCGAGTTTTGCATACAGTGATAAAAATAGTTTTACAGTTAAATCGGTAAAAAATACCTATACAGCAAATATAACCAAACTTGAAATCAGACCTCTAGCAATTAAGTAAAGTAAATAACAAACAAGGGGTAAGGGTTAAAATAGACAAAACGGGTACTTACCAGGGTTGTTGACGGTAAACGTATTGGACGAACGCCTTTACAGAGTAAACAGCTGCTCACAACACATTTCACTTCAGACGTCTTGCTTATAACTGAATAATATAAAGTACTTAGAGCCTTCCAGCCATCATTAATAAAAAATAATTATTTTCTGGTTTCACAAGTTTCAAGTACCTTTAAAACCCTAATTACCTAATTACCCGAAAGTTGGCCTATGAAAATGCAAATGTGATGTTCTTCGTTTCCTTTTAAAGTGACTCGTGCGATTATGTATTTCTAAACATATGTAGTCTGTTTACAAGTGATTAACGTTAGGCCTGTGACGTCATTATAAACTAGTGAATATTTTCTGTCAAAGAAGTTTACCTAGTGCCATTACCCTTTTGTAAAGATTGGCCCTACCCTGTGTTATTTTTAAAGCAGATTTGTGATCGTCTCGTCTCTTTGTCTCTTTCAACTCTATTTTCTCAATAGTAACTTATCCTGTGCTCGTCTCTCTTTCTTCTACTGTCTCTCCTCTTCTCTCTCCTCTCCCTCTCCTCCTTCTCTCCTCTCCCTCTCCTCTCTCTCTCCTCCTCCTCTCCTCTCCTCCCTCCTCTCCTCTCCTCTCCTCTCCCTCTCCTCCCCTCCTCCCTCTCCCTCTCCCTCTCCTCTCCCTCTCCCTCTCCCTCTCCCTCTCCCTCTCCCTCTCTCCTCTCCCTCTCCTCCCTCTCCTCTCCTCTCCCTCTCCCTCTCCTCTCCCTCTCCTCTCCCTCTCCTCTCCCTCTCCTCTCCTCTCCCTCTCCTCTCCCTCTCCCTCTCCCCTCTCCCTCTCCTCTCCTCTCCCTCTCCCTCTCCTCTCCTCCCTCTCCTCTCCCTCTCCTCTCCCTCTCCCTCTCCCTCTCCCTCCTCCCTCTCCCTCTCCCTCTCCCTCTCCTCTCCTCTCCCTCTCCCTCTCCTCTCCTCTCCCTCCTCTCCCTCTCCCTCTCCCTCTCCCTCCTCCTCTCCTCTCCTCTCCCTCTCCCTCTCCCTCCCTCTCTCCTCTCCCTCTCCTCTCTCCTCTCCTCTCCTCTCCTCTCCCTCTCCCTCTCCCTCTCTCCTCTCCCTCTCCCTCTCCCTCTCCTCTCCTCCCTCTCCTCTCCTCTCCCTCTCCCTCTCCCTCTCCCTCTCCCTCTCCCTCTCCCTCCCTCCCTCTCCCTCTCCTCTCCTCTCCCTCTCCCTCTCCCTCTCCCTCTCCTCTCCTCTCCTCTCCCTCTCCTCTCCTCTCCTCTCCTCTCCCTCTCCCTCTCCTCCCTCTCCCTCTCCTCTCCCTCTCCTCTCCTCTCCTCTCCTCCCTCTCCTCTCCTCTCCCTCTCCTCTCTCCCTCCTCCCTCTCCCTCTCCCTCTCCCTCTCCCTCTCCCTCTCCTCTCCCTCTCCCTCTCCTCTCCCTCTCCCTCTCTCCTCTCCCTCCCTCTCCCTCTCCCTCTCCCTCTCCCTCTCCCTCTCTCCTCTCCCTCTCCTCTCCCTCCCTCTCCCTCTCCTCCCTCTCCCCTCTCTCCTCTCCCTCTCCTCTCTCTCCTCTCCTCCCTCCCCAGTCATGGGGGTGGGAAATGGGCACGGGCATATAGGCTTGGCCTACCCCACCACTGATAATATCACATCCTATTCTGTGCTGTTAAGCTTGATTTTTGTATTTGTAAAGCAAATTTAGCAGGGTCTATTCTTCCCTCCTTCTACTCTTAACACTACGCTGAGGTTTTAGGAAATACAACATATGTCCATCGGATTTTTTGAAATTTGGTTTTGTTATGTCATAAGTTTTCTCATTCTGTTTCATTTTCCTACCTTGTTTTGCTTTATGGCAACAGTAGCATAGTATTTTTTAAGTTCCGTTGCACGTCATAAATGTATTCGTAAATTCATAACGTGCAACGGAATTTATATGAAAAACCCTATATCAGCTTAGATTTGACAGAAATAAGGTTATTTTATTTGTTTTTTTTATTTTTTTCAGATAAGTAAATAAACAAATAAAGGTTGTTAGTGTAACTATAAAACAAAAATAGTTGTGGAATATTGTGAATCAGATACTTTTTTGTTGGTATTAATTTTTAGCTTGTTTTTATTTTTGTAAAATGACTAAAAGTAGAAGAATATTCAATAAAAGAAAAAATATTTTCAATCGTAATCCAAAGGGATCAAAAAAATCAAAACCTGTGACAGCCGATGTTCCTGAACAAGTAATTACTCCATCTGAATCTACACAACGTGACCCTTACAGTTTTTCATCTTAATTTAAATTACAAAAACAATCAGAATATTTTGACAAAGTTGACAGTACATCTACACTGGATATTATGGACTTAAGTGCTATTTGTGAAATGGCAAAAAGTGTTGCAGTGTGCAAGATTTGCAAGTCAGACTGATATTAGTATTTCTAAACGAAGTGGTCTCAAGGTAAAAACAGTTGTTTTTTGTACTAATTGTTTCGAAAGCAAAGAACACGCAAACTCATCAGTTGTCAATACGGATCAAACTTCCATTCATGGAATAAATCTGAATCAATGCCGGAGGCATTTGAAAAAGCGGTGAGAATGAACGACGGCAGCAGAGATTTGACGACTGCATTAGACGGTTCTTGACAGAAACGCGGTTTCTCCTCACTAAACTTTGACACTAATAAAATTGTAGATGTGTGTATTATGAGCAAGTATTGTTTATGCAAGAAGAAACTTTAAAACCAACATGGCAAAACTTGCTCTGCAAACTATATAGGTTCTAGTGCAGGTATGGAGGTTTCCGGAGCTAGGATTATTTTTGAAAATTAAATAACAAAGAATTGTAAGGTATGAATACTATTTAGGGGACCGGGATAGCAAGGGTTTCATGGAAGTTGCAAATAGTAAGCCGTATGAAGAGGAACTGCTAGTAAAAAACTAGAATATATTGGAGGATGGGCTCCAGACTGAGAATGCTAAAGAAAGTAACTGGATCTAAAAAAATGTTAGATGGAAAACCTCTTAGAGGAAAAGGACGATTAAATGATGCGGCAATACTTTCAGTACAAAAGTTTTACGGTCAGGGAATTGGAGGAAACACCAATAAAGATGTCAATCAGATGAAAAACGATGTTTGGGCCGAATTTGTTCATCATTTTTCCACTGATGAAGAACCAATCCATGGACTGTGTCCGCAAGGTGAAGACTCTTGGTGTAAGTACCAAAAAAGTAAGTATTTTGTAAAAAACTTCATACCAGCACGGCGAGCATTTCCACCTCACAAAAGCTGTAATGGAATTACCAAAACCCATATTTAGAGATGCGGCAAACCCTGAACTGTTACAAAAATGTGTCCATAGCCAGAGTAAAACCTTAACGAGTCTTTTAATAACGTTATATGGAAAATTATCCCCAAAAGAACATTTGTAAATTTGAATACTCTGGAGATGGGAGTGTATGAAGCTGTATCGTCGTTCAATCTTGGGCAGATATCCAAATGTAAAGTTTTCGAAAAACTACAAATTGTTCCAGGGATAGAGCGCATAAAGCATTAAAAAAAATGATGCAAAACGTATTCAAGATGCGGAAAATAAATTAAAATATGCAGCAAAAGATGCTCGTAGTCCAAGAAGGCAAAAAGAAAGTTGAAAGAGGAGCTATCGGAGGCAGAGCGTACGACGTTACGAGGCAGGAGCCAACTAAACAGTGCGCACTTTTTATATTCAAATTTATTTTTTTTACACTTTTACTCATTTAACAACATGCTGAATGGCTTAAAATGTTCACAAAATATCAATGTACAATAAACCGTTAAAAACTGAAAATAGATTTTTTTTTATTTTTGCGACCAGCTTAAAAAGCCATAACTAAACAATTGCAATAACTAGAAAATTATTAGATTTGGGTATAGGATATGCTTAGTAATAAGTAATAGCTTAGATATTAAGTTACAAAATGGCGCAAACAATAGGGAATTTGTATTTGAAAAGTTGTAAGAATCCTGAATAGACAAAAAGTATAATAAAATACTTATCTTTTTTGGGTTTTTTAATGGTGTATTGTAGGTAGCGGACCGTGAAAATTTTATTATTGTAATAAACGTTTGTCAAATCGCCATTGTTACCGCGATAGAAAAGATAATTAGTGGATTTTTAATATCTTGATATACGTCGTAATTTGCTAATGTTTTCTGAATAATTTATTTTATGTATTTTTATGTAAAAAATGTGGGCATGTTTGTAATTAATATTTGAGTAAAGGTTGAATAGAAAAAGGAAACATATATTAGGGTAGAAAAACAGGTGTTTTGTCAAAACGGGCGTGACGAATTGTTGAAAATTTCTATACGCGCGTTATCGATTTAAAAATGTCACTGATTTTATAATTCAATACGGCGGAACAGCGCGAATCCAAAGGGATCTTTGTTTGGTACGTTATCTAAATGTAGCGCTTGTTACGGATGAATGCGTATTTTTAAAATTAAGATGTCGTTCAATAAATTATATGAAACTGTTCCAACGTAATAGTTTTTTTTGTTTTTTTATTACTTTTGAAAAACGGGGGTGGTCTTTCGGGAGTAGATACAGTTAGTTTTGAAATCGAGGGGGGGGGCAGAGCGTCGATCGAGCCAGATCAATTTGGTTAATTAAATACCTACATTGTAAACAGTTTGTCTTTAAAATATTTCCTGCGTGTGCATTTTCTTTGAATTAGCCAACACTAATTTGTCTTTTCTTTCAGGTGTTAGTTTTAATGTGTTTTTCAAATATTAATCTATAAATAACAGTCACCCTTTTTGAAGTTAAAACGCGTAGGTTAACGATTTGTATCTGTGATCAATTAAAGGAACATATATCCAAGTGCAAGTAGGTATTTTTATATAAATTAAGGCTGGCAGCAAATAATTTTACAAGCGTATGTAACGTATTAAAAATCAAACATTGCCTTGCAAAGGTATCTCATTCGCACGCGGGCTCGTTAAGCCGAAATCTGCTAAAATAAAAGACAGTACAGGGTCCCTCACTCTGGTATTTGGGTGAATTAGCATTGTTGTTTATATTTCTATTTGTGTAAAGGTGGGCCTGACGAACGGGTACAGGATACCGCTTGGTTATTAACTGTAATAGACAATTGCCGAGTGTGTACATACTCCCGGGTCCAGATGACCATTAAACACCTCGAATTTTATTTTTATTGTTTTTATTGTTGTATAGATGAATGTGTAACCTGAGAAAGGGTCGCTTAACCTTATATATCGGTCACGATGTTATGATTTATTTACAACTTACCCTTGTAAGGCTTTGTTTAATGAGTTTTTTTGTATCAGTTTGTTAAGTAGAATTGTTTGCCTGCGTACTAATGTTTTTTATAATCTATTGTAATTTTACATATGTATTTAGTGATTTAGTAGTCACTAAACAATTGTGTACGTGTAAATCCCTTGTCTATTTTCTTTTGTAATTGTCTTTACCTTATTATCACCTGTGCACTTTTACTGTTGTTGTATTTTATGTGTACCGTAATTTGCCTTATTGTTTTATGTGCTGATTTACTTAAAGACCGGCATGATTGGTTTTAAAGGGCCACATGTTTGGTATACCAATTTTTATTCTGATTATTTATGACACAATTGTGGGTGCGACTACATGGTTTTTTTAAATTTTGTTTATGTGTAACTAAACTGCTTCTTTATTTGTTTTTCTCTTATTGTTATAATTTTGTACGCGCTTTAACCTGATTAATGATTTAATGATGCTTTGTTATATATTTAACCCTTTCATTGTTTTTTTGTGTTGTTTGATTTATTAATGTACTTGTGCGATTATTTATTTATGAATAAAGTGGGTTTTATTGGTGGTTCTTTCCCACAATAGCATATTAACGGGCTCGTTAATTTTAATTTGAGTAGTTTCATGCTGCTCCACATGATGCAACACTTAACCTCGTACAGCCTATCTCAGTCAAATAGCACGACGTACCTACCACTAGACGGCCAATTCGTTTTATCAGATTTGAGGTTTGCGAGTAATTAAATATTAAACTTGTAATTAAATATTAAACTTGTAATTAAATATTAAACTTGTAATTAAATATTAAACTTGTAATTAAATATTAAACTTGTAATTAAATTCTAACGTTTTAATTATTGCCAGGAAAGTCAAAGTAAGGCAAGTAATTAATTTGAGTAATAGTAACATTATTGTCAGTAAAGTCGAGATAAATCACTTGCAAATAAGTTCCAATTACACTTTTGAAGACAGGGTACCTGGGGGACGCTACAGTATGTTAGATTATACAATCCAAACGTTTCGATAACACTTACAGTTATCTTCGTCAGTAGTAATATGTAGTAAAATTATTAGAGATGTTGAAACAATTTTGTCAAAATTGAAAAATTTTTATTTATGAAGGTTGGTGCAATAGACTTTTAGACACAAAAAAATCTCTCATAAAAATGCTTTTTCTCAGAGAAATTAAAAATGGACCCTTGGACATGTTTCATTTTGATGGACAAGCAGTGACTGTTTGGGTTTTGAAAGCAAAATCTTGTTTTACAATTTTTAGGAGTAAGCGCTGTATGCCATAGAAAAATCTTTCTTTTGAAATAAGAATAATGTAATTATAAACCAAACAAAGATTATAAACTGAAAATGCTACACAAGACTAGGTCAAACCAAAGTTAATGTTTTGATCCACGGACTACTTCTAAGCAGTGGTATATTAATCCGAATCACTCCTAGAACTGTCATCCTCTTCGCCAAAGTTTATTACTATGGGAGCAATGTCTTCAAGATCTAACGGTTTCTCCATTCATGTATTATCGCTTCTATGTGCTCGATTGATTTGTGCCATATTTCGGAGGTTATCAATGGCAATCCTTCTCGCCAGATACTTAAGCAGTTTTCGATGGTTCTGCCATCCCTACCAATGTATCTATTGTAAATTAATTCAATCGGATTAAAAATACAATGATAGGTAGGTAAACGTAAAATGAAGTGGCCATATAGCTCCGCTAATTGATCCATACGGTACACTTTAGATGGCTTATTTCTAAAAAGTAGAACAGAGTAATTAATTAATTAATTTATTTATTTATTATTAATTTTATTAAATACATAAATAAAAAGTTTACCTCGAGTAGGATTTGAACCTACGACCTCTACTTTGCTAGAGTACCGCGCTAACTAACTGCTATTGAGATTCGAGCCCCAATCGATGTAAGTTTTGTCTTGATGTATGTAGAAATAATGTAAATTCTAAACATAATGAGATTACAATCAAATTACTTACATTAATGGAATGTGAGTCTACAAAATCGCAAGGATTCACACATACCAAAGCAACTTGACTAATATTAATTTATTATACGTTTTGTTATGAACGAATAAGTTCATAAGTAATTTTATTGCAATCTCATTATATTTAGAATTTACATCAGTTCTACATACATAAAAACCAAATTTACGCCGATTGGGGCTTGAATCTCGATGGCGCAGTTGGTTAGTGCGGTACTCTAGCAAAGTACAGGTCGTAGGTTCAAATCCTACTCGAGGTAAACTTTTGATTTATGTATTTAATAAAATTGATAATAATTTTTAATTACATATTTATCTTTGAACTTATTTGTTCATAACAAAACTTATAATAAAATAGAAAAGAGTGTTTATAAAGTGCAAAATAATTGAAGAAAAGTACTTACTCTGCAGCCTTCACTAAAAGTTCAGTTATAAATTTATTTTCGGAGAATTGTACATTATTTTTGCGTAACCACACTTTAATGTTGTCTTTCCTCCAAGAGATTTTTGGTATGTTTGATAGCAATTCATTATGGTAAGGTGCGTTATCTAACACAATTACTAATAGATTTTCTGAATTCTTTAATTTTTTTTCGAGCCAATGTATAACATTTTCTTGACTCATTTTGCCATGATAGTCACCAGTAGTTTTTGAAGCAAATATTAGATAACCACCAGGAAAAAAAACCGTTTTCGCAACCAGCATGCAGGAAATATACCCGCAACCGCAGAGCATTACCTACGTAACATTAAAACACACAGAATTCAGTAACTCACCTTTTACTATCGGTTTCAATGCTTCTTACACTTCATTTATCATCATTTTGCCACCAACGACCAATTGTGCCATTTTGAAAAATCCACGTTTCATCTAGGAAAACAAATTGATGGGAAACATTTTCTTTTATTGTCTTGTATTGTTTTAAAAGGTGAATCCTTTTTCTTGCAATGTATGGTAATCCATCAACCCTCTTCGTGGAGTGTCTTTTTGCCATTGAAAACCGATTTATTCTAATAAGCGATAAAAGGATATTTTACTTCCTTCAAAAAGTTGTTTAACTTAAACTTACTCATGCGCAGATGTGAGTTACATGTTCCTCTTAAATTACATTAAATTAAACGAAATATAACAATGACAATTTCAATGTTACTATGTAAATAACGTTCCGAATGGAGGTAATATTTAACGAACTTACATCCAAAATTTTCTGACTACGATCGCGTTTTCTTGGAGGTGATGGAAGAGCAGTATTGCTTTTAACAGCTTGTGAAATTTGGCTAACTGTTCCAATGTTAAGTTTCAGTGCCTCCCCAATACGCTGGAATAAATCAGTTTTCATTTCATGTAGTTACATTGTTTACTTACCTCTTACACAGCTGATAAAAGGCAGAAAGGGGCCACCATTGTCACGTTCTCTCCCGAAGTACTCAATTAAATGTGCTACAAGTTCTTTCGTTTTACTGTGTAACGGCTTCGGCATTTCCACAATTACATATAACAACGCGAACTGAAATGTTGTTCTGAAAAGAACAGATTTTTTAAATGTAGGAAGAAATAGTAATGCGAACGGAGAAATAGACTAAATAACCAATAAAAATGAAAATACGATCGTTTGACGAGACTAACAAAAGTAATTGCTGTCAAGTGTCAAACGACTCGAAAAAAGGTTTGGCATCAAGGCGAAACTAGAATTCGATTCTGCCAACTTACTGCCACTAAAAAAACCTATTACTTAAAGCATTTCCTAATAAACAAAACTAGAATTGTTTTAGTACGTCATTTTGTTCAGGCCATGACATGTAACCAAACTTATGTGAAGTTATTAAAAGTTTTTGTTATGAACGATTAAGTTCAAAGTTAAATATGTAATTAAAAATTATTATTAATTTTATTAAATACGTCAGTTCTACATACATAGACAAAATTTGCATCGATTGGGGCTTGAACCTTGGTGGCGCAGTTGGTTAGCGCGGTACTCTAGCAAAGTACAGGTCGTAGGTTCAAATCCTACTCGAGGTAAACTTTTTATTTATGTATTTAATAAAATTAATAATAATTTTTTGTAATCGTTACTTTTAATACATAAAGAGAAAAGTGGTATATAACTAAATATATAAACTTTTTATTTATGTATTTAATTTGACATTTGTCAACAAATACTTCAAAATTTAATTAATTTAATCAGAAAGTACGATTATGCGTACTGTTTGTAAATTTGAGAGATGTGGATGTTTAAATAACTGTAGAAAATGCAGTAGCATTAATGGTAATGATGGTGAGCATCCTGGTTGTAACTTAAACGAAGAGCGCGAACTCCAAGAAATTGCAGTGTGTAGTTTAGCAGAAACTAATTTCCCGTGCAGTAGTACAAAAATTGCTGAAGAAATGAATATTAAACCAAGAACAATTCGCAATATCTTGAAAAGGAATAAATACCGTTGCTATAAGTTGCAAACTACACAAGACATTTTTCCAGAAGATCATCAAAAGCGTATGGAATTTTGTGAAGATATGATGAATCGGTCTAATGAAAACGAAAGATTTATTGAAAATATTTTGTTTACCGACAAGTGTTCTTTTAACTTACGTAGCCACCACAATCCGTCTGTCGCTGTTGGTTACTCTCGGGAAAACAAACACATTAGTGTTCCGTACCGGACACAATACCCCCAAAAAGTTAATGTGTGGGTAAGTATTTTAGGCAATTCCATAATTGGTCCATTTTTTATCAACGGAAACTTGAATTCGGAAAAATGTTTAGAACTGTTGAGAAACCAGATAGTTTCAGATGTTCAACGCAATATAAATTTTGATGACATTTGGTATCAAGAATATCGCTGTCCTGCTCATACTGCAATAAGTGTTCAACAGTTTTTGAAAATTACGTTCCCTAACCGTATTATTAGTGGAAAAGGTACTATTAAATATCCTTCTCGCTCACTTGATATCGCGGCGAATGACTTTTTTGTTTGGGGATACGTATCGCAGCATATTTATGGGCACAGGCATGAACGTGCTAACAATTTGGACGTACTTCGTGTCAAAATTACAGACTCTTTAAACAGCATCACCCAAGAAATGTTAGAAAACACCCGAACTGAAAATCTAATAAATTTAACTGGTTTAGCTCTAATTCATGTTAATATTAAAATGATTGCTAAAAATGATCAAATTAAGATTTTATTTATTGGATAAAATAAATTTCTTTGTATTTTTTTTTAATATTGGTATAATAGATAAAATTATAATTGGTATGAGAAGTGCACACACACCGAACTGAATTGTATCATAGATTGGGTTACTGCCTTATGCAAGGTGAAGGTCTTTTCGAAAATCTTATAAAGTAGAGTTTTGAAAAAAGTGTATTCTGTTCATTTTTAAAAATAGTTGGTTTTTCAATAAGCATTATAATGTCAAACCTTAAACGTAAGTTATACTATCAATGTAAATGTTAATGTTCTAGTTTGTAGCTTTCTTCTTGGTTCTTCTTACGAGTAGTAATTGCACCATATCTTAAATTCGCAATTACAATAAACTTCGATGTTTGAGGTATTATCATTTAATGTTTAAGTGTAAAGTATTTACTTAATAGTTTCAAAGAACACGCGACTTTTCAACATTATCTTAATTCCATTGGTTTCGTTAGAAATGTTGAAGCTAGATTGAAGAAGACTTGAGTAGTTCATATTTTGTACCTACATGCAAATATGTACAAGTGGCAACATCGGTAAAGTTATCTCTCACTCCCTCTCACACACTCATATAATGCTTATTGGGTTTCTTTCTAGCTTATTATAAAGTCAGACCCGCAATACTGTTTCTCCATACCTGTACATTATTTTTTACAGCTAACAAAGCACTATCACCTAATTTTTATTGGTGACTAGGTGACCCGGCGAACTTCGTACCGCCTTAGAAATAAATAATTTGTCAAAGTTCGTAACTGTCAAAAAGGGAAATTAATTTTGCAACTAAAATTATAAAGAGAAAACATTTTTTTATTTATTTTGAACGCACCCTGTTTAACAGGTATTTTTTAAATAATATTTTCCTTGCAATTACTTTATATTTTCTCACCTTTTCAAATTTCAAAACCAAAATTAGCCAAATCTGTCCAGCCGTTCTCTAGTTTTAGTGAGACTAACAAACGTTAATTCATTTATATATATATATATATATATATATATATATATATATATATATATATATATATATGTTTCTATTTAGATTTCACAGTATTCATGTTTAAATAAGACAATTTTTCTTTAAAACTTGTGTTTATTTCACAAGTTTTAAAGAAAATTGTCTTATTTAAATATATATATATATATAAATTGTAATGTTTAATATTAGTTTTATTTTATTATTTATATTTATATTTACTATATTCAATTGGGGATAGGGTTCAAGGATTTAGTTGAAGATAATATATTTTGTATAAGAAATATCCTATACTTAATTGAATTTGACGTATAAAATTTGCTCTGAATAAGTTTTGCTTTCTAACGCATGCGTTACTGACTTTAAGTGTAAAATAATTAAAACTGTCAAAATTGTCAAATAATTAAGAAATTTTAATGTTTGGATCAAAATGTGAAAATTTAGAAAAGAAAAGGAAATGATTTGCTTCTCAGGTGTTTACACAGGTAAATAATTGAAATTCTTAATTAATAACATATAACAAATATTATTTGCAGGAAATACCAATAACAGGGTTATAAAATTTTAAAACTCACAGATACAATCCTTCCTGTCGATTGAATGATGTCTTCAAACTTCAGCTGGAGGCAGGCAATGTTCACTCGGATGTTGTTGTTACGAATATCCAACTGCTATCTCGGTTCTCGAAGACACCAACCTCCAATCTTCAAAATGTTTTCCTTCCAAAACGGCAACCTCCAAACACTTATTTACAATGGTAACTTTTATTAAAAATGGTTTTAAATCTTTATGACTGATATCGTTTAAAATGTATTATTAGTATCCAAGATTTTTGTTAACACAATTTTATTTTAGTTACCGAAAATATAATATTTATTTAAGAGGAATTGTCCGGATAAATAAAACAACTTTTCACCAAATAAATATGGAATTTAATTTGGTATATCAGAATTATTTTAAATCGGAAAACATGAAAACAAATTTTACACAAAATCGTGACATCAATTAATCGTACAGCAATAATTTATTAACAACGACAGGTATCGGTGACCGAACTATTTAATTTTAACCGAAGTTATAAAAACAAGTGCTCTCGAAATTATTCGTACCGTAAACTTTCTCGACGAAAATAAATTAGGTTAAGTAAACACTAAATTTAGCAACACTGTTTTAATCTTTTCACTTTTGGAACAAAAACTGGAGAGAGAATGACTTCCTGAGCTCTTGCTTTTATAGGTTTCTGGTTGCTACAGAAATTTCAATTTTTTTACAGCCATATTGCAAAATTTACAATGAATGTGATTGGCTAATCAAAATTAAGAATTGTACAAAAATGGAATTTTGGCCGTAACTTTCTTATACATGGTCGGAAATGAAATTTAAAAACAGAAATGAAAACTATGTGAAATTTCGAATAAAAGGACACCGAATAAGCAATAAATCCTACCACTAATAAACGAAACAACTTAATCTAATCAAAATAAGCTACTAACTATACACACTTACAAGCTACACTAAAATTACTTGCGAAAATGGAATTCTGAGGACAATTTACATAAGAAAACATATCTTTTAAATTCAAACATTTACTTTAATGAAAATTTTAAGTTTTGTAAATTTGTCTAGAAATCACCTTAGATTTAGCAAAATTTTGCGGATAAAACGCTGTATCCTTATAAAAACTTATTTATATTGTGAAAGAACATCTATTATTTGCTTTAAGAGCAAAAACTAAATCTAATAATATGGAAAAGTATAAAATTATGTGAAAAATCTAAAATTTACAACGTAACCATACTTAAATTTTAAATATGAAATAAATTCATATTAAAAATGTTTTAGCACTTAAAATGTTATGTTTAAGGTTTGTACAACTTGTCTTTATTGTTCACACTACTTATTTGCAATGCATAATGTTATTTAGTCTTGCATTGAAAATGTCTCATCGTCTAACACTGTTTTGGGATTTTTACACTATAAATTGTACGGCACTATAAATGTTTGTATGCCAAAATGTTCTAAATGTCTTTCTTCTTGTGAATCATTTATTATAAGTTTTGTCACTAATTCACTAACAAAAATGTGTGAAAATTGTCTATACTATCCATATTATAACCCTTTTAACTAAATTTTTGTATTTCCTGCTTTTAAAAACTAAACATACCTTATCCCTAACATAATCCTAACTACATAGTCCATGTTTAAACACCTGTGAAATGTCTACTTGCCAAATTAACTTTGAAAAATTGAATTTTATTGTAAAATTGCACTACTAAAATGACTCTACGAAAATGGTGATATTTAACATCTTTGACAATTTAGGTAGCAACAAATTGCTTTTATGATGAAACCAAACTTAGCAAAGATATTCAGATCAATTTATACCAAATAAATTTATTTTAAACACATCGTGAACCATATTTATATAAAATTGTGTCTCGCACTTGTATCGAGCTAGAAATTACCCCTTTTTATGACCCAAATGTCATGTAAGCTGTCCGATACTTCTATTACCTCTTTCTAAACATCTCAAATTCCCCAATTTAAGAATGAAGATATTTTGTACAAGAAAATATTAAGTTCTTTAATTGACCTACCTATTAAAATTAAATTTTGAAATAAGAATAACTTATAGAAGTATGAAAATTTTAGATTCATCTAGGCACCTCAATTTTATGTACATATTTACTTGCTACGCTAGGTTCTCCATTTATCAACACCAAATTTTCTTGTATAATGTTTATAACTTCTTGCTTGAAACCAATGTGATTGATATCGAATTGCTCATCCTTTATAATTCTTTCCACCTTCAAATACTGGATATGCGGTTTATATAAATTTAATCTTTTATTGTAGGGCTGTACCCAGTTTAATTCATCTTTACCAATTCTTATCTTCATATATTGCGCATCGATAATCAATTTTAATTGCTTAATCAAATCCATTCCGATTATTAACTCCATTTTAAATTGTTAGTTATAAACCATTGTGTTTGAAAAATCTGTTCCCCTACCTTAGCTTCAGTATGTAGCATCCTATTTATAGTGCTAAGCTTCTTATCCGTTGCTGCCATAACTTCTATTTTGTTTATTCTAATGATCTCATCTTTAAATAAATCGTTATTCTCTACGATGATCTTTTCCTGTATTAATGAAATTTCTGATCCGGTATCAACTAATCCTAATAAATTTAAATTCTTAATTCTAATGTTAACGAAAGGTAATAAAATGTTTGCAGTTTCTGGTTCTGAATTTTGTTCAATTTCTAAAATTCCGTAGGATGTTGGTAGTTTGTCTTTACATTGTTGACAAGGAAGCTCGTATTTAAAAATTTTGAACGGTGATCTTGTCAAAGTCCTTTTGTGTGTTCTTTTCTTCGTCTTGGGATGCATGTACGATGGCATTGACCCAACTAATCCTTCCACAACTCGGTTCCTCCTTCTCTTCTCGTACCTGGATGTTATTCACCCTCCTATTCTGATCATCCACGATCTCTTGGTATGGCCTTCTATTTTCTTTTTGCATATCATTTCTACGATGATCCTTTCCTTCATTCTCTCTATTATTCTGATGTTCCCGTTCATTATCCTTGGCTTGATTGTTGTAATTAAATCTGTTCCTATCGTAGCCATTATTATATCCTCCTCGTCTTTGTTGGAAGTTGTTCCTCTCTTCCCGATCTATAATTGCTTTCTCTATTGTTGCCATTTTGGAAATACTCTCTACGATTATCAGCACGATGATATTGATTTTGATAATCTCTCCTGTCATTTCCATAATTCCTATTATAATTGTCTCTCCTATTTTCTCTCTTTCGTGCCTGTAATTATATTCCTTCTGTCATTTCCATAATTCCTAGGGTTAAATTCTCTCTTTCTAACTGTTCTGATGCTGTTCGTATGCATCGTATCTTCTTAAAAATTGCAGTAGTGATGTTATATTATCTATATTTTGCAGAATAATGTTTTCTGCCACATTATTCTCCAGTTGCCTTGCTAAATATTGGACTATTTCTTGTTCATTCATCGGTGGTGTGAAGTATCTTGCTATTTGGTATTTCTTCATTACATAAATCTCCTCGAAGTGCCATAGTTTTGTCATACTTCGCCCTTGAAAATTCTTCCTTATTACATTTTGTTGGACATCACTCCAATATTGTTTGGTAAATAATTCCTTGAAGTGCTTATAATCGGTACATTGCTCTTGTACTAAATTGTACCATAGTTCGGCATTCCCTTTAAGCATCTTTCTTACCAAACGCATTCTTTGTTTATTGTCCTTGATGTCATTAAAATATTCTTCTATATTTTTCAAAAATAGCATTGGCGATTCTTGCTTCTTTCCTTCAAATTTATATGGCATCTCTTGATTCCACATGCAATTTTCCCAGCCTATTTGAAAATTTCGAGGTGTTTCACGTTCTTTCAACTCTTCTAGGTCATGATCGTGTATTCTTAGTTTATTGCAAATTTCCCCTATCTGTTTCTTGTTCTCATCCTTATTCTTATCCACCTGAAAACATATTTGTTCGTGGATGTCTTGTATCCTTCCTACTTTATCATTTATTTCGTTAGAAGCCTCTTCTCTTAGACGGGTTTCAGTTCTAATGTTTTTATCCAACTTGCTGATCTTGTCATCTGCCTCCTCCTTATTGTCGATAATCGTTCCCCATAACTTATCATTTTCTCGGTGCATGCTGTTACTTAATTCTTCCTTCGTTTTCTCCATTTTATGCACTAACTTCTCTTTATCGTTCTCCCACTTATTCAGTTGTCTATCGATACTTTCTTGTAGCCGTCTCATATCCTCCTTCCTTTCTTCCTCTGCTTCTTTCCTATTTTCTTCAAGCTTGTTGAATTTTCTATCAATATTTTCCTCAGCTTTTATTCTATTTTCTTCAAGCTTGTTAAATTTAACATCAATATTTTCTTCTGCTTTTATTCTATTTTCTTCTGCTTCTTTCTTGTCTTGCTTTCTACTTTCTTCGGCTCTCATCAGCATGGCGATTATCATGTCCACGTCTAAG
The DNA here is from genome assembly GCA_036346205.1 of Vesta saturnalis. Classification (NCBI taxonomy): domain Eukaryota; kingdom Metazoa; phylum Arthropoda; class Insecta; order Coleoptera; family Lampyridae; genus Vesta; species Vesta saturnalis. The sequence continues at coordinate 982,822 of JARFJB010001442.1, forward strand.
CTCTTGCTTTCTCTCACTGGACTTCCCCCTTCTTGTTGTGTTTCAACATCCTTTTCTACTTGTTCCATCTCTGTAACTAGATCCTGTTTTTTCTCTTTTACCTCAATATCTTTAGGTCCGTAAACTTTTCCTGATCTAGTTACCCTACGATCTTGCATTAACTAAATTTGCCCCTTTTTATAAAAATCCTAACACTAATAACACAATAAACAATAAACAATAACTAATAACAAATAACAATGAACGATGAACAAAAAAAATGAAAAACTAAATATCTATAAAATTTTTTTGTGCTTTTATATCCAAAACTTCAAACTAAATCGTGCCCACGTTGCGGTGCCAATAAATTGTAATGTTAAATTATTAGGTTTGGTTTAATATATATTATTTAAAATATTATTTGGCGAAAAATCGAATAAGGGGATAGGGTTCAAGTTTAGTATTGAATTTACTTTGAGGTGGAAGTATTTATTTTAACTTTAAATGTTATTAATGCACCAAACTAGCTCAGGGATCTCAATGGGGAAAGGGTTCAAGTTTAGTTGAAGATAATATATTTTGTATAAGAAATATCCTATACTTAATTGAATTTGACGTATAAAATTTGCTCTGAATAAGTTTTGCTTTCTAACGCATGCGTTACTGACTTTAAGTGTAAAATAATTAAAACTGTCAAAAAATGTCAAATAATTAAGAAATTTTAATGTTTGGATCAAAATGTGAAAATTTAGAAAAAGAAAAGGAAATGATTTGCTTCACAGGTGTTTACACAGGTAAATAATTGAAATTCTTAATTAATAACATATAACAAATATTATTTGCAGGGAAATACCAATAACAGGGTTATAAAATTTTAAAACTCACAGATACAATCCTTCCTGTCGATTGAATGATGTCTTCAAACTTCAGCTGGAGGCAGGCAATGTTCACTCGGATGTTGTTGTTACGAATATCCAACTGCTATCTCGGTTCTCGAAGACACCAACCTCCAATCTTCAAGATGTTTTCCTTCCAAAAACGGCAACCTCCAAACACTTATTTACAATGGTAACTTTTATTAAAAATGGTTTTAAATCTTTATGACTGATATCGGTTAAAATGTATTATTAGTATCCAAGATTTTTGTTAACACAATTTTATTTTAGTTACCGAAAATATAATATTTATTTAAGAGGAATTGTCCGGATAAATAAAACAACTTTTCACCAAATAAAATGGAATTTAATTTGGTATATCAGAATTATTTTAAATCGGAAAACATGAAAACAAATTTTCACAAAATCGTGACATCAATTAATCGTACAGCAATAATTTATTAACAACGACAGGTATCGGTGACCGAACTATTTAATTTTAACCGAAGTTATAAAAACAAGTGCTCTCGAAATTATTCGTACCGTAAACTTTCTCGACGAAAATAAATTAGGTTAAGTAAACACTAAATTTAGCAACACTGTTTTAATCTTTTCACTTTTGAACAAAAACTGGAGAGAATGACTTCCTGAGCTCTTGCTTTTATAGGTTTCTGGTTGCTACAGAAATTTCAACTTTTTTACAGCCATATTGCAAAATTTACAATGAATGTGATTGGCTAATCAAAATTAAGAATTGTACAAAATGGAATTTTGGCCGTAACTTTCTTATACATGGTCGGAAATGAAATTTAAAACAGAAATGAAAACTATGTGAAATTTCGAATAAAAGGACACCGAATAAGCAATAAATCCTACCACTAATAAACGAAACAACTTAATCTAATCAAAATAAGCTACTAACTATACACACTTACAAGCTACACTAAAATTACTTGGAAAATGGAATTCTGAGGACAATTTACATAAGAAAACATATCTTTTAAATTCGAAACATTTACTTTAATGAAAATTTTAAGTTTTGTAAATTTGTCTAGAAATCACCTTAGATTTAGCAAAATTTTGCGGATAAAACGCTGTATCCTTATAAAACTTATTTATATTGTGAAAGAACATCTATTATTTGCTTTAAGAGCAAAAACTAAATCTAATAATATGGAAAAAGTATAAAATTATGTGAAAAATCTAAAATTTACAACGTAACCATACTTAAATTTTAAATATGAAATAAATTCATATTAAAAATGTTTTTAGCACTTAAAATGTTATGTTTAAGGTTTGTACAACTTGTCTTTATTGTTCACCTACTTATTTGCAATGCATAATGTTATTTAGTCTTGCATTGAAAATGTCTCATCGTCTAACACTGTTTTGGGATTTTACACTATAAATTGTACGGCACTATAAATGTTTGTATGCCAAAATGTTCTAAATGTCTTTCTTCTTGTGAATCATTTATTATAAGTTTGTCACTAATTCACTAACAAATGTGTGCGAAAATTGTCTATACTATCCATATTATAACCCTTTTAACTAAATTTTTGTATTTCCTGCTTTTAAAAACTAAACATACCTTATCCCTAACATAATCCTAACTACATAGTCCATGTTTAAACACCTGTGAAATGTCTACTTGCCAAATTAACTTTGAAAAATTGAATTTTATTGTAAAAATTGCACTACTAAAATGACTCTACGAAAATGGTGATATTTAACATCTTTGACAATTTGGTAGCAACAAATTGCTTTTTATGATGAAACCAAACTTAGCAAAGATATTCAGATCAATTTATACCAAATAAATTTATTTTAAACACATCGTGAACCATATTTATATAAAATTGTGTCTCTTGTATCGAGCTAGAAATTACCTTTATGACCCAATGTCATGTAAGCTGTCCGATACTTCTATTACCTCTTTCTAAACATCTCAAAATATATATATATATATATAGGTAGCGCATTAGTGTGACAAAGTCCCATATCTCCTTTATTTAAAGAGATACAAAAAATTAAATACAAAAGTTGTAAAATATGTTCTGGTGCATATTCCAAAAATATTTTTAATTATACAGGGTAGATCATAAAAGCTTATAAGTAATTTTAATTTTTTTAAATAGAAAACCCTATATATTATTACATATTTGGATCCTACATACAATTTTGGACACATTTTATGTATAATGTCCTATACCTAAGTCTAACCGTTTTGACAAATTTCAAATTTTTGTCAAAATGACGTTTAGCCAAAACATAGGTGGAAATCTTTTCTAAACGAAGCCTTTATCAATTAGTTATGGTTGGTTTGGAAATGGGGACCTACTCTAATGGGCTGTATTGATATTTTTGCAATAACATACAGTGTGATCAAAATGGACAATAAAAGTAGATTAAAAAACCTATAGTCATTTTTTTTAAATGGAAACCCCTATTTTTTAATTCTATCTTATTTAGCATTAAAAATAAGGGCGACTTTGTATAAGTGTATATTCCAAAAATTGTAGTTTTGAAATAATGACAATTTAACATTTTTATTGTAAAAAGGCTATATGGCTTTCAAGTTTTGTTGTTAGTTGGCCGTGACGGCGAGGCGTGGCATATAAAAATAATAGAGATCATCAGAAACGTCATTATTTATTGTCAGTTGATAATTGTGTGATGCATTAGTGTATTTTATAGCAAATTGATTTAAAACTTGAAGATGTAAATAAAAGGGTAAGAAACGGAAATGGATTCAAGGATGGTGACGTGTCTGCTGAACGAGGTTTTATTAAACAAGATAGTGGAAACTAAAATCAATCATTAACATACAGTGATTATTTTATGGATTTCCCAATTATATAACCAACAATAAACGCCTTTCACTACTCAAATGCCTCTATTCAATATTTTCTGGATTCCCACGGTTATGTAACAGCAATAACAAACTTTCACTATTCAAATACCTCTATCGTGTTTGGGAAAAACCCACTAATTCAGTAAAGGCAAACAACTCGACCTTCACTTCCAATATTTTCTGGATTCCCTACGGCTACGTAAGAGCAATAATAAACTTTCACTGTTTTAAGCTTTGTAGTTAGATCGAATTTTAAATTGTCAGTATCTAAATCTTGTTTCAATATCTTACAGATGCAAACACTTGCTGAAAGTTTAAGATATTGATGTGGAAACAGTTTCCATCAAAATCTTACATATAGAAATACGTTTTTAAAATTCAATTCTAAAATGTTGGCCTGCATTAATTTACAATTCATAATATTGCGTTATCTACAAAAAATCTCTAAAACGTCTTAGAAAGCCGCTTAATTAGGAAATTAAGTGAAACGTGAAAGGACCTTGAAAATGTAGTTGCGGTGTCGACCTCACTTGCGCGACTTATTTTTCCTGTTCAAACCTGTTCACGTTAAAACCGCGGGTAATTAGGTAGTGCCCATAAAAGGCGATAAATCACTCTCTAAGTTCATTTACTGTTCATACGTCATGTGCAACGATGTTAAGCTCAAGAATTTCATCCCAAATATTTTCAAGGGTGGATTGATGTCTAAATATAAAGTTGTGGCAATGTACTATCGCATTATTAAGCGCGCAGTTGGTAGTGAAATCATAACGGCAATTGAACCATTCCGAATTAATGGCTGTGGTAAATAATATTTCAGTATTCCTAAAATTTGTTGTTAATATTGTCTCTTGCCGTTTCTAGGTGCGTGATAAAGTACAAGGTTGTGGTTTCGGCGGTGCTCCATCATCGTTGGAAAACATAGAACATGTATATAAGTAGAAATATTTTTTATAAAAATACAAACCGTA
>JARFJB010001442.1:992500-1050000 GCA_036346205.1 Vesta saturnalis
TAACAAATTATTAAAAGGTCGTTAACTTTTTATTACTGGTAATAACTTTGATGTTTTGATAGAAGTAGACTTCGAATACAGCCAAGATGGTCTTAATTACAGGGCGTGGACCATAAATACGGTATCACAGTTAAAAACAGCGCCTGAAAAGAAGCCTGCAATTAAGAAACGTGTCCACACTTGCATACTCTAGAGGGGCTGGAATTAAAAGCCACACAGGGCGTATGTGCGAAGGTTGTGTCCTATAGTGGGTCCCATTATACTAATTTCCAACTTCATACCGTAATCTTAAGTGGAAAACATTCCATTAAAGATGATTATATCACAACAGATGTTTAAATATATTACTCCAAGAAACAATTTAAAGTTGTGGAAGCAGAATTTTATGTGCGTGTACACTTCTGAACGTGTTTTAATAAAGAACAGCAACTTTTGATTTACTTAGCCTTTAAGCCAATGAGTTCTTTTCACTAAATTCTGAGTTCATTAACGGAAGCGATACCGTCCATTTTCTTATGTATGTCTACTTTTCTGAATAATCTCAATCATTGTTTTACTTTTCGTATGCTAAAACGTTTCTACGCGTATCATTATTTCAACCACATTTTTCTTCACTTTGGGTTGATCATTTTATAATTCAACTACCAAAAAAGGTATTCTGCGTGTAACTTCTGACCTTAAGTTAGTAATTGTATTCACAATAACTATTCAAAAATAAAAATGTACTCCACGCTATCAGTCTAATTCAATGGTTGTCGTATTGAAATTATTTTACTAAAACTAGATAGAATAGTTATCAAGCAATTGCGTATACTAATTTTCAGAAGGAAAAATATTTGAATAACTATTGTAATTCACGCGAGCACTAACGTTTCGCAGGGTTAACACGTTAAATACCACCTAATTTCGTCGGTAACATCCGACGTACTTTGGTTCTGTGTGATTTAGAATATTCGATCCACATATCTTAAATGACTGTGGCCGAATATAAATAGTATATACCTTCTTGGATTGATTGGATTCCAAACAAGAATAATTCCAGCGGTCCACTGATATTCCTATTAATTGTTAAAATAATTAATATATTCGTTTGTGTTAAATGTTTATTGCCCAAAATTTTTCTAAACATTATAACTGACTAAAAATTTAATTTAATGACTAAACCCAATTTTAGAATCATATTACGCATAACGACTTCTGCTCCTTCTTGAATCTTTGCTACGGCCTCTTTTCCTTTTCTCTGCTGTTTCTTTTACTTCTTGCATTTCTGTGTTTTATTTCTGTTCGTATTTGTTCAAGAATACACTCAAAACGGTGTTTGTCATCCATACTTCGTGGTCGTGGAGGAGCACTCTGAGCCATTGCGTGATACGATTCTCCGGAGTGTTCATCCATTTCATTTCATATTAAAGCGCCTTCCTTTACGGCATCAGTAGCAGTAAAACCTTCTTGTATTCCAAACAAAAATAATTCCAGCGGTCCACCGACTTGAGTGTTATGCCACTAATGTCATTCCTATTAATGCTTAAAATAATTAATATATTTGTTTGTGTTAAATATACTATCCAAAATTTTTCTAAAAATTATAACTCACTAAAGATTTAATTTAATGGCAAAAACGCTATTTTAGAATCATATTACGCATAACGTCTGCTCCTTCTTGAATCTTTGCTACGGCCTCTTTTCCTTTTCTCTGCTCTATTTCTTTTACTTCTTGCATTTCTGTGTTTTATTTCTGTTCGTTTTTCTTCAATAATACGCTCAAAATGACGTGTTCCATACTTCGTGGTCGTGGAGGACTACGGGCCATTCCGCGATATGGTTCTCGGGAGTGATCATCCATTTCATTCCATATTAAAGCGCCTTCCTTTACGGCATCAGTGGCACTAAAACATGGATTTCTGTATCGAAAATCACGTATAAAATTAAGAAAAGGGTTTCGTGTTATTTTTCGGTTAGGTTTGTTAGCCAATTTTGCTTAAAAAAATAAACTATAAATTTCTCAATAATTTTGTTGTTATTACAAAACAAAACAAAATGCTCTAAACAATAGCTGCAACATGAATGAGTGCTTTAAATTAGAAATGTATAATATTTAAATGTCTAATTTAAACATTCATTCATGTTGCAGCTATTGTTTAGAGTATTTTGTAATTATTTTAAGCATTAATATTAATCACATCAGTGGTATACTGCTCATGTTGGTGGAACCCTGGAAATATTCTCGTTTGGAATCCAAGAAGGTAAACAATATTTGTAATTGGCCACCGTCATTTAAGATATGTGGATCGATACTCTAACACATAGAATTCAAATATGTCGGATGTTACCGATGATATCAGGTGGTATGTATCATGTTAACCCTGCGATACGTTAGTACTCGCGTGAATCACAACAGTAATACAAATATTTTTCTTTCTGAAAATTAGTATACGTAATTGCTTGATAACTATTCTATCTAGTTTTAGTATAACAACAAAGGTTAGAATAATTTTAATGTGACAACCATTGAATTACAGACTGGTAGCGCGGTGTGCATTTTTATCTTGGAATGGTTATTGTGGATAAAATTACTATCCTAAGGTCAGAAGTTGCATATAGAATACCTTATTTGATGTGTTTTTGACAGTTATAAAAGAATAGATGACGGTAACAATGAAAGTATTGCTAAGTAGCTGCGAGTATCATACAGTGTTAAAGAAAACCAATTGGAAAAGAAATCCGATAAATTATTAAATGATGAACCCAAAGTGAAGAAAAAAAAGTGGTTTAAATAATGATCGATGTGGAAACGTTTTGGCACACAAAGTTTCATTTGACAAAGTTGTAATTAGTAAAATTTGACGATACATTAAAATATCTGGTGTTTAAAACAACACACAACCTTCCAACCTACAAAGTAGAAATTAAAAGAAATGGCACAATCTTAACAATTTTTTTAGTATAATTGTGAAACCTCTCTTATAATAAGTTCTTTGCAAAAATAGGCTATATTGTAAAAACAAAAATAACAATCTATGTCAAACAGACGTTTAAAACTTCATGCTAGATAGAGGTTAATAGACATCTAGATGCTACCTTAAAAAAACTCCAAAGCCGCACTCCTCTATCAAGATATCGATAATACAGCTTAAGTATTTCCTATCATATTTACTTAAATTTTACATTTATTTCACTTTACATTTAAAATTTATAAAGAAAACTTATGTAAAATTAAATGTTCTTTAAAGATATGTCTACACATTTTCCTATAAAATTGATCATAATTCAGACATTGAAAAACACTTAAATTCGACCTTAAGAATTTTTTGCCGCTTAATTACGCGTTCTATCAAAAAATTGCATATACCATAATTAATCGACATTTTTAAGGCCTGTATGATAGTATTTTTATTTCTTTAAACATACAACCATTTCAAAAATATGTGATAAAAACCAAAAACTGACCCTAATAGGGTTTATTAGGGTTAGAGAAACAGAAAAGAGATCAAATACGCAAGTTTAAGTACCTACGTGTTGTCTTTCTGCATACGCACACACGCACATACGCACGAACACACGTATACACGCGCACAAGCACACGCACAGACTCGTACATGCACGCATAAGCTCACACTCACAAAAGCGCACGAGCACACAAACACACACATACACGAACGCACGCATATACACACCCACCCACGCACGCACGCACGCACACACGCATGCGCGCATACACACACCGACCCACGCACGCACGCACACACTCACCTCATACATACGCACGCACGCACGCACACGCACCAGACACTACACACAACACACACGCACGCACGCACGGACGACGCACGCACACACGCACACACGCACGCGCGCACGCACACGCACACACACACACACACATACACGCACGCACGCACGCACGCACGCACGCACGCACACGCACACACACACACACACACACACACACACACACACACACACCTCGACAACTCGTGATCGTTCTTGTGTCAGGTTTCCATGATTTTATAAATATTTGTCGATAAATTTAGAATTTATAAATTATAGTACCGAGCATGTTAAATATACTCTCGTAATTGGAGGTAATAAAGCATTAATTATTGGAGAAGCTTTTCGATTGTAACGTTTTCTTTTGTTGTTTACGTAATTTAAAGGTTTACGAATTTTTTTTGTATTTTCTAAAAGACGAAAATGAATTTTATTGTTGATCGAAGCAAAATGGAAGTTTAAAAAGGAAAATGTGATTTATATTTTGGTATCGATATTTAGAGATATCCTTTTACTAGAGTTTGAAAGGAAACATTCGTTAGTGTATTTGTAAATAAGGATAGTTTTGTAGAAATAAATACTTTCGTATTTTAAAATTGGAGAATTTTAGTTTAAATCACGTTGGATTGCAACATACAAAAAATTAAATTAAAGAACGTATTCAAATATTACATTGTCAGGTACATCTTTTGTAAAAGTTACATATTGCCGCCAGATAGGTACCACTTCTATTGATAAGTTTGGTTTTAAAACAGAGAATTTGACTTTAAATACATAGCATTAAAGGCTGGTTTGCTTGAAGATTCCAATGTACCCTATATCAAATTTCTTAGATAAGGTTTCGAGGTAAAAGTAGGCATGCTGACGATGCAATCACTCCCGACGTTTTACGAGTTGGGATTCGAGAATGCGCGTAAGTAGAAAATTTAAGTTTTTTGCCTAATTAGAGTGGAAGGGGTTAAAAAACTAATGTGGCCGCAAGTGAAATTATTCATGTTAGCAGTGGTTATAAACACTGAATCATTGAGAATGAACAGGGCTATGCAACCCAATTTACACATAATGGGATTTTTTTTTAAAAATGACAATATAAATAATTTTTCAAAAGGTTGCTATGCTTAATTAGTTTTTCAAATACAAAACTGTAAATCTGACTTAAGCGTTATTTTATTGTCAAAAAATAAAACGTTAGTTTACTACCATGAGTAGACGGTTAGGTCAGAAAGACTCTACTTCAGAAACAAGAGGGATGGTCATAAGCATGGCAGGGCAGGGCCTTTCTTATAGTAAAATAAGCCGGCGCGTGGATCATTCGGTAATCTTACCTTTTTTTACTTATTGGATATTGTTGTTCACAATAACCTTTTAGAGAACTCAGGTTGCACGATGGGTTTAAAGACACGTTAGGTGAACATAGACCTCTTACAACTGTTAGACCTGGCAAAAGACGCAAAACAACTGTACAGGAAGATGAAGAAATTACGGTAGCAGCAGCTATAAATTCTTTCACTACAGCTACTCGCATACGAGAAGAAACCGACGTTCAGGTTTCATTCTCTACAATACGGCGTCGTTTACATTCATCCGGAATACACCATAGACACCCCAGCAAGGAAACCATTGCTCACTAACGCGCAAGCTGAGGCCCGTTTGAACTTTTGTTAAACTCTTTAATTTTGTTATGGCTTTGAAAATATTTATTATTTTTCTAAAAATACGGTATTTTAATACTTTATTTAGTTTTACTATTTAGCCAAATATTCTAGTTTCTCGGCTATCGCTAAATTATTACTCTTTTGAGGTCGTGGATTATGCTCTATTCTTTATCATTATCTATAACACTGGTGATGAACAAGGAAAACATGAAAATGGTAATAAACTACTACACCATTTAGTAACAGCGACTGTGTATAGACCGTTCTAAAAACGTAAATTAGCTCCTGTAATGTTGGTTGCATAGCCCTATTCATTTTCAATGATTCAGTGTTTACTGGCGCACAGTTTTTTTGTTACGGCGACGTAGTTGTTATCGCGAAACGACGTTGAACCAGGGTCGTGTAGAAGGAACTTTCGTAATAGGGCGTTCTTTCCCTAACACAAAATCCAAAATAAGGGATCATATAATTGTTCAACTTTCAAGAGACCAATGTCTCGTTATGTGCAGTTAGTCCTCAGGGATATATCGAGACCCAGAACGGCATTGAGTGTTTAAGTACCAACTGCTCTTGTCCTCCTCTGGAGAAGGTTTCGCTTTGATTTTGCGGAAAAATACAACGTTCGTTTCAAGGTTACAAAGCTTAAGTTCAGAGTGCGCTATGAAACGCATAACCTGCTGTAAATAAATAAAGCTTTTTCGTAATTTAAAATATTAAGAATTAATCAGAACTTGTATATTATTAGTGTAACGATAATAGTGTTTAATACTAATAAGTTGTTAATCTAGTTATTAATTTTTGATAAGTCAACTTCTCTTTCATGTCTCACCTCTTACCAATTTCTACCATCTGCATATAGAATAGTATCGTCAACGAATTCTATCATAATTCTATATATCCTACGTTCTGACATATGCCTTTTAAAGTAGCACGCATTTAGTTATAATACAGACTTACCTATCGTGGGTAACCACTACCTTGTACCTCAAACGCCAGTATATGTTTTATTGTTTCAAAGGTGTGCGTATTTCAGTTCGTTATACTGCATAAGTAATTTTCGAAATATTCCATTTATTTTTATAATAGCTTCTTTTAGCCTTCTCTCTAATTGATTTGATTCCTTTATAGATTATGGATATTTTCGATTTATCAGTACGGGCAGATTTTAATTGACAAAACAACATATCCCATAGTAGAAATTAAGTTATTATCCCTCAAGCATATTCTTTACGAATTACTTCTATTTTTAGAAGTTGCTTTTGTCAACGGCATCATTTACAGTTTTTATAAACATACCTTTTATTTTTCGTATGTGCAAATGTTCATTCCAAGAAACATTATTTAGTTCTGAGTTTCTTTGTTCATGATTAATGTATAGTAGAAAATTACTTATAGTATTATTTTCATTGTTCTTTCATCTACTTGTAATTATAACGTTAAAAAGAGTAATACAAATTTTGCTATGTATAATATACGGCTTAAAACTAACTCTGTTGGTAAAAAAAAACTGTCTTACTACATTAGTGAAATCATTGGTAAATGAAAAGAAACCGCATTCCATAAGTAAATTGCTGTCTTCTGATAAATGTATTTATCGCCTATAATAATTATTTGCGTCTGCGTCAACGCCTCTGTCTGTGCTTGTATCTCTGTCTGTATCTGTCTGTGTCTGTGTCTGTGTCTGTGCCTGTACCTGTGCCTGTGCCTGTGTCTGTGCCTGTGTCTGTGTCTGTGTCTGTGTCTGTGTCTGTGTCTGTGTCTGTGTCTGTGTCTGTGTCTGTGTCTGTGTCTGTGTCTGTGTCTGTGTCTGTAACTGTGTGTGTCTGTCTCTGTGTCTGTGCCTGAGTGTGTCTCTGTGTCTGTCTGTGTCTGTGTCTGTGTCTGTGCCTGAGTGTGTGTCTGTGTCTGTGTCTGTGTCCGTGTCCGTGTCCGTGTCCGTGTCCGTGTCCGTGTCCGTGTCCGTGTCCGTGTCCGTGTCCGATTCCGTGTCCGTGTCCCTGTCCGTGCCCGTGTCCGTGTCCGTGTCCGTGTGAGTGGAAGTGTGAGTGTGGGTGTGAGTATGTGTCTGCGTTTGCGTCTTCGTCTGTGTCTGTGTCTGCGCCTATGCCTACGCCTACGTCTACGTCTACGCCTGTGTCTGTGCCTGTGTCTGTGTCTGTGTCTGTGTCTGTGTCTGTGTCTGTGTCTGTGTCTGTGTCTGTGTCTGTATCTGTGCCTCCGTCTGCGTCTGGGTCTACGTCTGCGCCTGCGTCTGCGTCTGCCTCTGCGTCTGCGTCTGTGTCTGTGTCTGCGTCTGCCTCTGCGTCTGCGTCTGTGTCTGTGTCTGCGTCTGCGTCTGCGTCTACGTCTGCGCCTGCGTCTGCGTCTGCATCTGCGTCTGCGTCTGTGTGTCTGTATTTGTGTCTGTGTCTGTGTCTGTGTCTGTGTCTGTGTCTGTGTCTGTGTCTGTGTCTGTGTCTGTGTCTGTGTCTGTGTCTGTGTCTGTGTCTGTGTCTGTGTCTGTGTCTGTGTCTGTGTCTGTGTCTGTGTCTGTGGCTGAGTCTATGTCCGTGTCCGTGTCCGTGTGTGTGTCCGTGTCCGTATCCGTGTCAGTGTCAGTGTCAGTGTCAGTGTGAGTGTGAGTGTGAGTGTGAGTGTGAGTGTGAGTGTGAGTGTAAGTGTCCGTGTGAATGTGAGTGTGAATGTGAGTATGAGTGTGAGTGTGAGTGTGAGAGTGGGTGTGAGTGTGAGTGTGAGTGTGAGTGTGAGTGTGAGTGTGAGTGTAAGTGTGAGTGTGAGCGTGAGCGTGAGCGTGAGCGTGAGAGTGAGCGTGAGAGTGAGCGTGAGAGTGAGAGTGAGCGTCAGCGTGAGCGTGAGCGTAAGCGTGAGTGTGCGCGTGAGTGTGTGAGTGTGTGTGTGAGTGTGTGTGTGTGTGTTTGTGTGTGTGTGTGTGTGCGCGCGCGTGTGTGTGCGTGTGTGTGTGTGCGTGTCTGCGTGTCTGCGTGTCTGCGTGTCTGCGTGTCGGCGTGTCGGCGTGCCGGCGTGTGTGCGTGTGCGTGTGTGCGTGCGTGTGTGTGTGCGTGTGTGCGCGCGTGTGTGTTTATGCATGAATTTGCGTGCGCGTGTGCGTGTGGATGTGTGTTAGTATCCACGATAACGAAAACACCTACGTACTAAATTTCTGTATTTAAACTTGGTTTCATTTGGCTTAGAGCTGTTTGGTTTTTGGAAGAAACCCAGCGAGGGAGAGAAGGGGGGTTTATTTGGGGAAGTTTTTGGTTTTTATCAACTATTTCTAAAACAGCTACATATTTCAAATACATAAAAATACCTAGATATAGACTTTTAACGTATCGATTAATTATATTCTATGCAATTTAGCGGCAAAAAACAGAATTTAAGTGTTAATTAACATTTTTTTCATTATCTGAATAAGGATTAATTTTATAAGAAAAAGCGTAGACGTATTTTTTAAAGCAAATTTAGTTTTACATAAATTTTCTTCATAAAGTTTTTTAATGTAAAGCGAACTAAATGTAAAAATTAAATAAATATGATTGAAATTGCTGAATCTGTGTTATCGATATCTTTATAGAAGCGGGCGGCTTTGGAATTTTTTTTTACGTTAACGTATTTATGTCTATGAATCTCTATCTGACATGAAGGTTTAAACGTCATTCTGACATACATTGTTTTTATTTTTACAGTGTTGTCTATTTTCGTTGTGAACGTATGATAAAGAGGTTGCATAGCTATCTTAAAAAAATTGAAATTATAATTATTTCATTTCTTTTAATTTAAGTTAGCATCTCGATGTCTATTAATCTCAGTAGAACACCGGCACTTGCGCCGCCATCTTGGATTTTGACGTCACAAGCCCGCCCACGTGGGGGGACCGGATTTTCCACCCTTATTTTTACACGCTTACGTATAGGATGTGTTTTTTCACCCTTATTTTTACACATCCACGTGTGAGACCGGATTTTCCACCCTTATTTTTACTCGCTTACGTGTAGGACGTGTTTTTTCACCCCTATTTTTTACACATCCACGTGTGAGACCGTATTTTCAACCCCTGCTGGAAATTTTATCCCTAATTATTTTTTATACGTGTACGAGTGAGACAGGATTTTCCACCCTTATTTTTACACATCCACGCGCGACACTGTGTTTTCAACCCTAATTATTTTTACTCGCTTACGTATAGGACATGTATTTTCCCTATTTTGCAAATCCACGTGTGAGACCGTGTTTTCAACCCTAATTATTTTACTCGCTTACATGAAGGACCGTATTACCCTTATTTTATTATTTCTTTTGGGGTTAAACCTTATGGCTGTATTAAGGACCTTTGACAGCCAGGACTTTTGCTAACGTGAGGGGCTGGTCCTGGTCTTGGCTTAGAACTGTATTTAGGATTGGAGCTTAGGGCTGGTCTAAGGATAAGTCTTAGAGTTTGGTCTTGGTGGTGGAGCTAGGGTTGGAGTCAGGCCTTGGTGGTGGAGCTAGGGTTTAGAACTGTATTTAGGGGTGGGGCTGTATGTAGAGCTGAGGATAAGTCTTAGGGTTATTTCTGATGGTATTAAGGTCCTTCTGATAGTTTAGCCCCGGAGGCTGGGCAGACACATACGCATACAATAATTGCATAATTAATAAGATATTATTATTTAGTCTATTGCTTTAAAAGGGTTAAATGCTATTGGAGAAAACGTTTCTAATAAGGAGATGAGATAGCATCTGTGTTAAGGATTGATCTTGCGTGGGGGAATTTGAATGACAGTAAAATTTAATTATAGAACACTTATTTTTATAGTCATAATTAAAAAAAAATCCTCAGTGAACTATAAAAAATTACTGACACTCCTAATGAAACAATTTTTTTTTTTATTAAGTTAATTAATCACATTAACAGTTTGTGTTTTCTAAAACGCATATTAAAAACATAGTTTACCTGCATTGAAATAATATCCATCCGTCCGCTAAGAATGTTGTACGCCTTAATATTTTTAAAGAAACTTAATGCTTGTGTTTTATAACTGTAATTAAAATCTGTAAATAAATAAAAGGGCTAACACCACACTTACCAGATCTGTACTTAAAGAACGTTTTCGAGGCACTGATTTATGCGTGATGGTCACCGCTTTTGTGTTATCTGTCAACTAAAACTTTCTAGATTGTGTAAAACCAGCTATTGGTTTCATAGTGTAAAATATACAAACAACCTCATTGTCTTTATCATACTTACAGCAACATGCATTTACCTTTCTCTTAAAATAAAATTGTTTTGAAAATATTCGTATACGGACACACAAAGTGTTTTATAAAACCATATTAAGTGTTTGGAATGTTTAAAATTCCATAACATTTGTAGTAAGAAATCACTGTTCACGTTTACTTTTAACTAATTACCGTGTAATTATATAACTTTGTTAAATTTAATAGTCTAAAACCAATATAAATGGTTAATATAATTTCTAAAAAATATTATTAGAGTTTTATTTCAAGTAATTGTTTTCAATATATATAAAATGTGTAAGTGGACCTGTATTATTTGTTGTAACCTTCTACTTACATAAATTCAACTTATACACGAATTAATAACGACCTCCACTAGTTTATAACACAATCGCTATGTAGCGTATTTTTTTATTTACACCCGTACTTCTATAAACTATTAACGCTCCATTTTAATAGGGTGATCAACTATCTGAAAAGGTTTACTGTTAAAGTATACGATGAAGATCGTTTAAAGCAAACCTTGTATTATTCTTATATACGAATGACATTTCAAAAATACTAGTACAATTAACATGAAGGTTTATAAATCTACATCCAGACAAGGAAACAGTTTTAAACACAAAGAATTTATCTGTAAGAGGCAGACAATGCTATTACATAAGATGTTTTACAAAAACGTGGTTATTCCACATTGAGAAAATTGTTAGTCATGAGAAACAAGCTGGTCTCGAAGTTAGCCTTGAAGTTAGCTAGTCATAGGTTTTGAAGTTTATCTTAAAGTTAGCCTTGCGAGCAACTTTTATAAAAAATGTACACCTGAGTTTAAGTTGACGTATATTGGTTTATGAATATTTTTATTATTCTAAGAAAAAATGTTATTAAAAATGTTTTCTATTAATTACCCTTTGTAGACTATATGCTTGATCTATACACGAAATTTTATTTCACAACAGCATACTCATTCTACCTTGAGAAAATTGTTAACCTTGAGAAACAAGTAGGTTTGAAACTCAAACAACCCTCTGTTACCACTCTCGTCAATGTAGATAGAGGTCCAATGCTGGTCTGGTTTGTCTGCAGGGTCCGTGTTTACGATAATCGCACTCGGTCGAGGTGCGTGTCTGGGTAGTTGATTAGAAGCACATACAAGTCGAAAACACATTCTTATTGTGGCTGGGGGTCGATTTCAAGCATCTCAACACTTCTGCCGCATACATCTTTGTGGATTTTTTATCAGATGGGATTAATAGCAACGTCAACTAAACGTTTTAAAAAATTTCTAATCTGAAAATAAGAGTGACGTAATCTAATTTTATTTTGAAATTTCATAGAGAGCATCACCATCATCGAAATTTTGAGATACTACCATCTCATCGTCTTCACCTTGAACGATTATATTGTAACCTATAAAGCAAGCTAATAACCCTAATAGTTTATCAGACATTATTACATGGACACGAGGTTAGCTCTAAATTAAATGGTTTCAACGCTGCTCTGGGAATGCTGTACACACTTAAAACCTTTAAGTCTGCTCGCCGAAGTTGTACCGTATTCACTTTCTTCAATTTTTTATCTGTACTCTGTTTCGAAGCTGTAATACGTTTTTCTAATACATAAACAGAATCTTCAATACTGTGATACGTGTAGCAGCAAAACACATGAGCTAGTTAGTTTCACCTCTATATTACTTTACATGCAAGCCTGATCTTATCATAAATAAATACATCTGTCAAAAAAAAAAGCTGATTAAACATAACTCCACGGCCAGGTATAGCAAGCAACGCTTCCAATTATAGCTCTTAGTCAACACAATAGGGCCTACAACTACATACAATCGACTAGCACTGCGGCGTCTTAGGAGAAAATAGCTCGACCATAAAAGAGGCGTTTAGATTTATGAAACATATCCCAGGGGTTATGTTAGAGTGTGGTTAGGTCAATACTTCAGACATCCCCGAAGATGTCCGATTCTACCCGAACGTTGACGAGCACGCTTGCGCACAAGACCAAAGGCTAGCTGCGGTCTGGCTTCTTAGGAGAAAATACCTCGACCATAAAAGAGGCGTTTAGATTTATAAACATGCCCCCAGGGGCTATGTTAGAGTGTGTTTAGGTCAATACTTCAGACATCCTCGAAGATGTCCGATTCTACCCTAACATTGACGAGTACGCTTGCGCACAAGACCCAAGGCTAGCTGCGTTCTCGTTTCTCGTGTGTTTCGCTCTTTAAAGTGTAACTGTCATCGAGTGAGCATTACTATAATGTATTCTCCTGTTTATGAGCCAACATCAGCGGACATTAGAGATTTTACTGACTTGTTAATAAACTATTACAACATAACCGTTCAAGATAATGATGAAAGCGATGACGTGGTTGAGCTGGGTGTATCTCACATCCAAGATGATGATTCACAGAAGAGAAAGAAGAGCGATGAGGTAGGGGGGAAGGGCAAATCTCAAAATCATGATGATGATGATGAGGACGACTCACGGTTCAAGAAGAAGAAGAAAACCGATAAAGCATGTTATTAAATAATAATGATGTATTGTTGTTTATAATAATAATAATAATAATATATTTTCAAAACGTTAAGCTTTCCTTCGGTTTTGTTAATAAACCTGTTTTTTTTCCTAGCGGTGCTCCACCGTCTTGATTCATGTTTGCAAGTTTACAAGTTTTTCGCCTTAGCGTGTTTTCGCTCTCTCGTGTGTGTGGTGTGTGTGTGTGTGTGTGTGTGTGTGTGTGTGTGTGTGCGCATACGTGCGTGCGTGCGAGCGTACGTACGGGCGTGCGAACGCGCGTACGTGTGAGCTTGCGTACGTGCGAGCGTGCGTACGTTCGTGCGTACGTGCGTGCGTACGTACGAGCGTTCGCACGTGCGTGCGTACGTGCGAGCGTACGTGCGAGCTTGTGTGCGTGCGTGCGTGCGTGTTTTTTCGTTTGATCCTCGTGCTAAAGCAGTGCTAGTCGATTGTATGTAGTTGTAGGCCCTATTGTGTTGACTAAGAGCTATAATTGGAAGCGTTGCTTGCTATACCTGGCCGTGGAGTTATGTTTAATCAGCTTTTTTTTTGACAGATGTATTTATTTATGATAAGATCAGGCTTGCATGTAAAGTAATATAGAGGTGAAACTAACTAGCTCATGTGTTTTGCTGCTACACGTATCACAGTATTGAAGATTCTGTTTATGTATTAGAAAAACGTATTACAGCTTCGAAACAGAGTACAGATAAAAAATTGAAGAAAGTGAATACGGTACAACTTCGGCGAGCAGACTTAAAGGTTTTAAGTGTACAGCATTCCCAGAGCAGCGTTGAAACCATTTAATTTAGAGCTAACCTCGTGTCCATGTAATAATGTCTGATAAACTATTAGGGTTATTAGCTTGCTTTATAGGTTACAATATAATCGTTCAAGGTGAAGACGATGAGATGGTAGTATCTCAAAATTTCGATGATGGTGATGCTCTATGAAATTTCAAAATAAAATTAGATTACGTCACTCTTATTTTCAGATTAGAAATTTTTAAAACGTTTAGTTGACGTTGCTATTAATCCCATCTGATAAAAATCCACAAAGATGTATGCGGCAGAAGTGTTGAGATGCTTGAAATCGACCCCCAGCCACAATAAGAATGTGTTTTCGACTTGTATGTGCTTCTAATCAACTACCCAGACACGCACCTCGACCGAGTGCGATTATCGTAAACACGGACCCTGCAGACAAACCAGACCAGCATTGGACCTCTATCTACATTGACGAGAGTGGTAACAGAGGGTTGTTTGAGTTTCAAACCTACTTGTTTCTCAAGGTTAACAATTTTCTCAAGGTAGAATGAGTATGCTGTTGTGAAATAAAATTTCGTGTATAGATCAAGCATATAGTCTACAAAGGGTAATTAATAGAAAACATTTTTAATAACATTTTTCTTAGAATAATAAAATATTCAAAACCAATATACGTCAACTTAAACTCAGGTGTACATTTTTTATAAAAGTTGCTCGCAAGGCTAACTTCAAGATAAACTTCAAAACCTATGACTAGCTAACTTCAAGGCTAACTTCGAGACCAGCTTGTTTCTCATGACTAACAATTTTCTCAATGTGGAATAACCACGTTTTTGTAAAACGTCTTATGTAATAGCATTGTCTGCCCTTACAGATAAATTCTTTGTGTTTAAAACTGTTTCCTTGTCTGGATGTAGATTTATAAACCTTCATGTTAATTGTACTAGTATTTTTGAAATGTCATTCGTATATAAGAATAATACAAGGTTTGCTTTAAACGATCTTCATCGTATACTTTAACAGTAAACCTTTTCAGATAGTTGATCACCCTATTAAAATGGAGCGTTAATAGTTTATAGAAGTACGGTGTAAATAAAAAATACGCTACATAGCGATTGTGTTATAAACTAGTGGAGGTCGTTATTAATTCGTGTATAAGTTGAATTTATGTAAGTAGAAGGTTACAATAAATAATACAGGTCCACTTACACATTTTATATATATTGAAAACAATTACTTGAAATAAAACTCTAATAATATTTTTAGAAATTATATTAACCATTTATATTGGTTTTAGACTATTAAATTTAACAAGTTATATAATTACACGGTAATTAGTTAAAAGTAAACGTGAACAGTGATTTCTTACTACAAAATGTTATGGAATTTTAAACATTCCAAACACTTAATATGGTTTTTATAAAACACTTTGTGTGTCCGTATACGAATATTTTCAAAACAATTTTATTTTAAGAGAAAGGTAAATGCATGTTGCTGTAAGTATGATAAAGACAATGAGGTTGTTTGTATATTTTACACTATGGGGAAACCAATAGCTGGTTTTACACAATCTAGAAAGTTTTTAGTTGACAGATAACACAAAAGCGGTGACCATCACGCATAAATCAGTGCCTCGAAAACGTTCTTTAAGTACAGATCTGGTAAGTGTGGTGTTAACCCTTTTATTTATTTACAGTTATAAAACACAAGCATTAAGTTTCTTTAAAAAATATTAAGGCGTACAACATTCTTAGCGGACGGATGGATATTATTTCAATGCAGGTAAACTATGTTTTTAATATGCGTTTTAGAAAACACAAACTGTTAATGTGATTAATTAACTTAATAAAAAAAAAATTGTTTCATTAGGAGTGTCAGTAATTTTTTATAGTTCACTGAGGATTTTTTTTAATTATGACTATAAAAATAAGTGTTCTATAATTAAATTTTACTGTCATTCAAATTCCCCCACGCAAGATCAATCCTTAACACAGATGCTATCTCATCTCCTTATTAGAAACGTTTTCTCCAATAGCATTTAACCCTTTTAAAGCAATAGACTAAATAATAATATCTTATTAATTATGCAATTATTGTATGCGTATGTGTCTGCCCAGCCTCCGGGGCTAAACTATCAGAAGGACCTTAATACCATCAGAAATAACCCTAAGACTTATCCTCAGCTCTACATACAGCCCCACCCCTAAATACAGTTCTAAACCCTAGCTCCACCACCAAGGCCTGACTCCAACCCTAGCTCCACCACCAAGACCAAACTCTAAGACTTATCCTTAGACCAGCCCTAAGCTCCAGTCCTAAATACAGTTCTAAGCCAAGACCAGGACCAGCCCCTCACGTTAGCAAAAAGTCCTGGCTGTCAAAGGTCCTTAATACAGCCATAAGGTTTAACCCCAAAAGAAATAATAAAAATAAGGGTAATACGGTCCTTCATGTAAGCGAGTAAAAATAATTAGGGTTGAAAACACGGTCTCACACGTGGATGTGCAAAAATAGGGGTGAAAATACATGTCCTATACGTAAGCGAGTAAAAATAATTAGGGTTGAAAACACAGTGTCGCGCGTGGATGTGTAAAAATAAGGGTGGAAAATCCTGTCTCACTCGTACACGTATAAAAAATAATTAGGGATAAAATTTCCAGCAGGGGTTGAAAATACGGTCTCACACGTGGATGTGTAAAAAATAGGGGTGAAAAAACACGTCCTACACGTAAGCGAGTAAAAATAAGGGTGGAAAATCCGGTCTCACACGTGGATGTGTAAAAATAAGGGTGAAAAAACACATCCTGCACGTAAGCGTGTAAAAATAAGGGTGGAAAATCCGGTCCCCCCACGTGGGCGGGCTTGTGACGTCAAAATCCAAGATGGCGGCGCAAGTGCCGGTGTTCTACTAATCTCTGTCTGTCATGCAGTTTTAAACGTCTGTTTGACATAGATTATTCTTTTTACGTTTACAATGTTGCCTATTTTCGCAATGAACTTCTTATACAGGACGTTGCACAATTATCCTTAAAAAAAATTTATTAAAATTATGTAATTTCTTTTAATTTCCATTTTGTAGGTAGGAAGGTCGTGTGCTGTTCCACACCAGATATTTTACTTTGTTAAATTGAATAGTTAAATTTCTAAAGTGTGATTAATACAGATTGGCACGCAGACAGATGGGTTCAATGTGATCACGAAACTTCCTTATTATGTTACCTGCCCGTACCTATATTTACTTTCCAGGCTTTTTCGTTCGGTTTAATAGACCAGGTAAAAAATTATTGTCCCATATTCTAATTTTAACATAACGCTGTCAAATGTAATTATATTGTGAATACATAAATGACTATTCAGTTCAGCTGATTGTAATCGATCATACGTTTTTAATGACGTATTTACGATTTCGAGAATACTACAAATAAAACTGAATATCTAACAAATTGCTGACTATTATGGTTGTGATAGACATGACATTTATATTCATAAAATTTATTTTTGACTTTGAAGGCGTGACCAAATTCTACGTATTTCCACCCGTCGGTCTTAATTTAATACGAAATACGCATATTCTATTTACTTTTGATTATTTTTATTTACTTTCTTATAGATAATTGCGATTGCTTAACTTTTTACCTTCTTTCACACGCGATTCGTGTTACTTCAATTTAGTTTACTAGGTCAGTTCTTAGAAATTCATAGGGGTCATGTTCGGAGAATTTTAATAAACTACCTACTTACTGTAATTTTCTTTTTATAGTTAAGTATAAAATTAAGTTGTGTAATGATAAGTGGTATTCTTTAAGGATATGCACCAATAAAGCGAGAACTGCATAGATGTAAGTGCCACGGTTGCGTCAAGTTTATTACGTGTTGTTTATGCCAGAATAAAAGTTATGATTTATCTGTTAACGCTTTTAAGCGAGCAACTAACTACTTTGTATGTTTCAATATTGATTACAAGAAGTGACCGCAGTGGAAAACATTTGAGATATCCTACTCGAACTTTCTCTCCTTCGATTGAATCGATTTAGTCAAACATTTCCGAAAATGAATGGATTTGTTAAATGTAACTTTCCACTAAGAACACCTTTACAATGGTTCACCATGATGCCAGATGAAATACGTACCTTCACTGTAGACCTACGTACTTTTTTAATATTCTTATTCTGTTGAGTACGCATGCATACATGAACCATTTTTCAAAACTAAATAGTACCTACGTTTTTGTTTTCTATCAAATAACTCCTATGGTAGAATGTGTCTGGTATAAGCATTTTTCACATTTTACAAAATTCATTTTTGTGCTTTCGTATGGCATTAGTTCAATTTTGATTTTAATTTCATTAATCACAATTATTTTTTCTTTACATGGTAGTGGTTAAATGATACGATAATATTTTACTAATTATGGCATAAGTATGGCTAAACAAAGCATGGCATACTTCCTGAATTAATTTTGTAATACTGTAATCTATTTTCTTTGTTTATTGCGCGTAAAAGCCAGATACCCTTCTATAAGGGTGACACGCATAGCATGGAATTACTTACTATATTTCATTTAGTTACACTTAAGTTGCACATATTATTTTTCAGGAATTGTAAACAATGAGAACACGTGGAAATTGTTAATGCATACCAAACCAAAAGCTGCATATTATGACTTTAGCGTTCGAGCCTTAATTATTTTAAGAGATACAAAGTGGGCGAAATTAGGGCAAAGTTGAGAAATTATAGGTATTAATTTAAATCTTTTATTTCTGAGATTTTTTAAAACTCTGCGCTATAACTTGTTAAGGGTTTATAACTTGTGGAGACCTCATTCGGTCTCTAAGCTTTAGGTTGCGTTGCAATGTTATGCTATAAAGGCACATCGTTTATACTTTGAATTTGATTTGACATAATATTGCATAACGTCATTAGTCCGGTAACTTAATTTTAATAGTACGAGTTAGATTTTCGAGATATTCCCATTTTTAAGAAAAAAAGTGAGTTACAGCACCATATTAATAATGTTGAATCTGGAACAGTTGATGACTTTTAATTACAATTACCAGTAATGATTTAGACACTGCTACATTTGTAACTGATTACATAATACAGGACTCTCAAAATTTATAAGCCAATTTAAAAAGCTAAGAACTTACAAAACTTATTTTTTCAAACGGAACACCCAGTATATTATTTTATTATTATTGTTTTTACTTTCTTGTTAAACAAGAAAGTATTGCAGTCGAAAAAAATAAGTTGCATTATTTTGATGTTTTACGACTCTCCGGACCAGAAAAAAATTTTTTGAAAATTTTTTTAAATGTCTGTGTGTGTGTGTGTGCGTGCGTGCGTGCGTTTTGTGCGTGTTGTGCGTGCGTGCGTGCGTGTGTGTGTGTGTGTGCGTGCGTGCGTGCGTGCGTACGTGCGTGCGTGTCGTGTGTGTGCGTAAGTGCGTGCGTGTGTACGTGTGTGCGCGTGAGTGTGTGTCTGTGTATCTGTGGTCATTCGCCAGCCAAAACTATACGGACGATTTTGATGAAATTTGGAATGAAGTCCTACGAGACAATTATGTCGACAAAACAAGCTTTTAAACGCAACACAGAAGATTGAAATTCAGGTTATCAATAACTCGCATGAAATACAATTTTTTGCAATGGTTCAAAACTTTCAAAATTGAATATGGCCGCAGTTACAGTCACATATATTTTTTTTTAGAAACATATATTTCCGATACAGTTCAAGTTATAAAAGGATTGGAAATATATATGCGTAGTTTAATAAATGTTCTTTAAAGAGATTTTCTTACGTAATAAATTATGGTATAAATTTGGCTACATTTAAGGGGTCAAACTTAAGCAATTGTTCAAAATAGATTTATTCAAAATTCTCTCCAAGCATTTTTTTTTATATTTTCTAGGCAACCAGCCACTTTTATGAATGCAACTAACCTGCTTCTTCTAAAGCTACTAGTGTAGGAGATATGATTTTTCAAATATTTAATAATGATATTATAGTTATAACTTTCCAACATGGGATTTTGGAAATAAACTTTGTTCATTTTCGCTACTGAAATGATATTGTTATAGTGTGTATTAGGTGAGAGACGTCTAAATATTCTGCAAAATTTCAATAACACTTATCTGGATAATTTACCCCTGGCGGAATATAGAAATATTTTTTACCAGCATATGGGTCAGTTAATTAATAACCTTCTCCAAACGACTTTCTATGACCAATGGATTGCTAATGACGGGCCTTTTTTGTGGCCTCTACGATCTCCCGATCTAACCGTTTTAGATTTTTTTTCATTTGGGAAGCTATAAAATATAAGGTCTACGAAACGCCATTAACAACAAGGGACACCTGCATACAGAGAGTAAGGAATGCATTTTGGCATCTCCCCCAAGACTCCATTAAACGTGCTACTCATACTGAGTTAATTTGTAAATGCGAAAAATGTTTAAAGGTCTCAGATCAAAATTTTTAACACGTATTGAATTAATGTTTTTTTAATTTTTGTTTATCAAATTATTTTCCTGTTATAACTACTTGTGTTTCTTGTATTTAGTTATTGAAAACTTAGTTATTTTAAATTACGATCTCATTTTATACAATTATTGGTATAACTCGCTAATATCACATAATCAGTATTTATATATATTATTTTCATCATCAGCAATCTGTTTTCTCCTTTGAATACCTACTTTCACATTGTAAATAAATTAAAAATAAATTTAAATAGTGTTTAAATGTGTTGCTTATTGTAACTATTTCAGTAGTGACTTTCAAGATTCAACAGTTTTGATATGGTGCCGAAACTGTCACTTTTTTTTTAAAAATGGATATGTTTCAAAAATAACTGAATTTAGATATAAACAACGTTACCACAAAGTTGACTTAAAATTCAACGTAGAATCCAAAACTGCAAAAATATACAGGGTGTTCCGTTTAAAATAAGCAAGTTGGTGTCGACTTCCGGTTATATCGGAAGTTCCAGAAACGTGAATATATTTTGAAAAGGTAGGCCCCACTGACCTTTTTATACAACCAAATTTTCAAAATCACCATATACGTACTCTTCGATATATCGATCGCGGCCCTTCCCGGTGGGACACCGTGTAGAGTAGCTGGTTCAATATGCAGTCTACTATGTTTAATGCGGTCTATACAATATATACGCTTACATAGGTGAAGTATTGTGGTTCAATAAGCGTACGCGGTCTACCACAGAGTAGCTGAATCAATATGTGGTTTATATAATATGTAGGCAATCTACCATTAAAATATTTTTATTATTGATTCTCCAATTGAACTATTCTTAAGTATGAATAATTAACTATAATTAATAAACAATTTCAAATACAATCAAATTGCCGAATAATGAGCATATACCTACCCCACGGTATCTTAACATAGTACTCATCCCAGTGAAAATACTTAATTACCCGCTTAACAATTAGTTCATTGCTTTCCTTAACGACGGCGTTATAGGGATGCTTATGTGTAATGGCATGTTGTTCAACCTCGAATTGAACTATTCTTAAGTATAAATAATTAACACACAATTTTAGGTGTAGATCGCTTATTGAACCACATACTTTACCTATATCATAGTAAACCGCTTTGTACATGTACATAATAGACCGAATATTGGACCAGCTACTCTATGGTAGACCGCATTATACATGATATACCGCATATCGAATTAAATAGTCTGTGGTAGACGGCATATCGAACTGGCACCATACAATATTGTGTAGTTTTATTGTATGTATATTTAATGTAATAGGTGTGTTTGTGTTAGTTTCCAATATAATTCAGCAAAATAATCGGCAATATTGTATGGTTGTAACTGATACCAATGAAGTTATGATTTGATGCTTTTTAGAGTTAGGCATTTGGGGTAAAACGATCCTTTCGTAAGAGGGAAAAATGATTCCAGGGACACTGTTTTTTTTTTATTTTTGTGGTTTCATGTGCATATCTTTTTTAATTCGTTTTGTATTGAGTTGGTTAAGAATAAGAAAGCTTTATGATTCTATTATTTTGCCACATTATTACTTTGCTAGTACACAGTCCTGTTCTTATCAAATAAGCACGAAATCAAGAGGTTGCACATATTACAAAATAGAGGAATGAGATTAGGTAATCCTGAGATGTGATCGATATGCAAGTATTGAAACAAGGTTAACTTCACTAGGCTGGTTGAATGTGCCTGATGTCTTAGAGATGTGCCTTTGTTATTTTTGCATAAAATTAGGAGTCTATTCTGTATTGTGTCGTTAACTAACGATGTCGTAATGGTAACGACTCGAACTTGAACGATAGTTACATTCTATATCACTATCGTTAAAGAAATAGTCGTTGGCTGATCGTTATAAATTATCGTTATACTAGTCGGCAATATGAACAGAATTTGTTGACATTAGAACTATTTCAAAGCCGAAAATAACAAATGTCAAAAAATATAACCTTACTGAGACAGAGAAAAGGTAAAAACGCGCAATGTATTTTGTATTTGTAAAATATACCTACACATTTTGGTAAGCTAATATAATGTGGGATTAAAAATTTCAGACAAATCATCATGGCTAACCAAACTCCAAAACGACCACGAGCTGGCAAAACAATAAGAGGCCAATACATACTGTACATTGAGCACCTCAAATCAAACAAGGCGTTTAGGGAGAACAAATTCGACGCTAATCAACCTCACACCATAGAGGAAACCTGGGAAAAATTAGTGCAATTACTAAATGCATCTGGTGGCCCGATAAGAAATGTAAAAGAGTGGAAAAGGGTATTTGTAAATACATCTACAATTAAAAATTATTATTAATTTTATTAAATACATAAATAAAAAGTTTACCACGAGTAGGATTTGAACCTACGACCTGTACTTATTCGTTCATAACAAAAACTTATAATAATACATCTACAATTGTATATTACATAAACATATTCTAGGTTTTTACTGACTGGCAGTCTCAAACCAAACGAAATGCCAGAAAATTGAAAAGTGCTCTAAGGCAAATTGGAAATAAAGATGTATCCGAATATTCCCTAACAGACATCGAACAAATACTTATGTGTTGGGTTGTAGTCGACGGAATGTCAGAAACTCCGGAATTTGGAATTGGTAATATGTTTTAAAATCTTTTCTTATGTTCTATCTAATAAAAAGGTGGCATATTAGCGACTTCTTCGGCATCTTTGTCCGTCGATGAAAACATTGACAATGATATGGAAAATAAGGAGAATATTGCTATTACTTCTACAGCAGCTCCTTCTAATGTACAGGAAGTCGGTTCTGAGCACCTCTTGAAAAGAAAGAGATCAACAGTAATCAGCTGCTTAAATGAAATCATCAATAAAGATGAGAAAAAAAGAAGACGAAATCGACATTCTTCGAAAGATAAACGATAATCTGGAGAAGTTAACCGACATCCAAAGGAGGAGACTAAAATTGTGACAGATGGAGCTTCAGATCAAGTATGAACTATGAAGGGTGACCTTTGTATTCGACAGTGATGACGATGAGAAAACTAGTTAGATTGTAGCCAAGTGCAATGTAATGTATACAGATTTTGACATAAAATGTAAAAATTAGTGTATTTTTGATTGACTAAAAAATTTTGAATTAATTGATTCCTTAACATCCTTCCTCTATTTAACAAGGCTTCCGGATCATCAACATCATTACCTTCATCATTAACACTGTTGAATTCCAGGTCTTCGTTCACTGAAACAAACAAATTTATAAATTATTCCTTAGATAACCATAACTACATGGCATACTTACTTTCGACACCTTTATTTATCATTAAGTTATGTAGTGTCGCACATGCATACGTTATACGAGCTGCAAATTCTGGTTGATAATGTAGAATACGGTGTGGATTCAAGCAACACCATACTCCCTTTATCAATCCAAATGTACGTTCTACACGATTACGTATTTGACAATGTCGTGGTGTGTGTCGAAACTCGAGTGTATCAAGAGCAGCTCCATGAATTGGTGTTAATAAATAAGGCAACAAAGTATAATCAGCATCTCCAAATAAATATGAGTGTTCGTCTCCTGCGATAAAATTCCCACGCAACAAGTCCTTCACTGAACTCATTGTGAAAATAGCAGCATCATGCACACTGCCGGGAAATCGAGCATCAATGGCCAATATCTTGCAATTTACATCGCAGATCTTAAAAATTATAACAGGTTACGAAAGTATAAGTAGACTAATTTAAAACATCATTATGAACTTACAAGTTGACAATTGAGACTATAAAAACCTTTTCTGTTCATGAATACGTTAGCAGGATATCCCAAATTGATAGACTGTGGTGTGGCTATGCCTATATGTGTGCAATCAATGCAACCTACTATTCCTGGTAATTTAAATTGCTCAAAAAGCTACAAGAATTGAAGTATTACTGACACCCTATTCTTATCGACAACATACACACCCTTGCTTCACGTTGGCCAGATCTATTGCATTTTGTGGGAACCGTATGTAAGTGTTGGCTAAATGATTTACAATTATATCAACAATTTCGTGTAAATGTCTGCTCACTGCTGGCTGTGCAGAAGACACCAGTCTATCTGCACCTACCGGCTTTTTATAGCTCCCATGTGCCAAAAAACTTAACGCAGAAAAAACCGTACAATAAGTGGGGTTCTTGTTCGACGACTATTCACTTTAATCAAAAACGGTAACATTTCCTCCAAGAGATCTCTTGCGGTTTCAATATTCAAACGAAAAAATTGCCTAAAGAATTCCTCTGGTAATTCGAAGGGATTTGATGCGTCTCTTAAATGGCGTCGATAAACGCTTAATTGCCTCCTACAATTTTGAGCTACTTTGAAGAACAACAATGCATTACTTTCACTTGTACCTACCTTCGTTCAAGTTCTTCTACCAACATATTTGCGATTTCTGCATTCATTAGGGCTAGTGAACAAATACACTTACGCCATATTGTCGTTAGTAAACGATCCAAATTAGCATACAGAATAGCGAAAGTCGTTCACGAACGATAACCGTTTCGTAACAACATCGTTAAGCCTTATAGAATACGCCCCCTAAACTAGGGATTATGCCACAATATTTGAATGCCATTTTGTTAAATTTTGATGCAACCCATAATTATGACACAAGAAATAAGAATAATTACAGTATTCAACAGTCACAAAGTGTAATTACACATAATTCTATTTTCATTAGAGGTACTGTTTTATATAATGAATTACCAAATAATATAAAAAACATAACAAGTATTGCATGCAGTATTTAAAAATAATGTAATTAGCTATCTAAAAAATAGAAAGACTTGAGTGCTAGTAAACTACTGTATATGATATGCAAGTAAAGATATGTACAGGGTGAGTCAAGCTCAACAGGACGGAATCTCCTGGGCAAACCGTAAGAGATAATAAAAAGTCTTTTTACAGGCATAATGTAGATTAGTAAAGACTACAATTTAAAATCTCATATATACAGGGTGTTTCAAATTCGAGTAACATGTATTTTTAAATGGAACGACCAGTATTTTATTCAATTTTTCAATTACGTTTTAAAAGATAATGTTAGTTTATTAAAGGTACCTTATAGCTAAGTTTGATAGTTTTCGATTTATTTGACATTTTGTGAAAATACGGTCTTCTTGAAAATAATTAATTGCAGCTTATACAAGCAATTTCAAGCTGTAATGTTTTTGCTTATTTATTCTACATTGTTCAGGTTTTCTATCGGTATAATTACAATAATAAATTGTTCTACAGGGTGTTCCTGACAATTGGTGCTTTCATCATCTTTTTTGTGCAATTTCTTTGTTATTTTAAATGGAACACCCTGTATTTTATTACATTTTGAATTTACTATACAAAATACAGTTAAGGGTTTCGTATGCCTATTTTTAATACTTTCCGAGTAATTTGCATTAGATTACTAAAATTAGTGCATTTTATTATTTTAATACAAAATTTATAATAAATGTTCAATATGATGTCCATTTTCACGAATGCACATTATTATCCTTTTTTCAAATGATCTTCTCACATTCCTTAGCATGTCAGGAGTTATCGTGGCGAATGCATTTTGAATACGTATTTTCATGTCTTCGATGGTTGTTAAGGGTTTCGTATGTCTATTTTTAATACGTTCCGAGTAATTTGTATTAGTTTACTAAAGATACATAAAATTTGTATTTTATTCACAACGGAGGCTGTGACTTTAATTTAGTATCTGTCAAATGTGCTTAATGTTAATAAAGCATTGCTAATTTCATATCTAGTTTTTTGTCATTGACTATAAAATGAAGAAGTATTTGTTAGAAGATTGTGTCAATATGATTTTAATTCTTGGCGAATGTTTGGAAAATTGTTTACTGGCAGCACGAGTATATGCAGAAAGATTTCCTTTAGAAAATCATCCTCGCAAGGAAGTATTTGAAACACTATTGGCAAGATTTCGTGAAACAGGTAGCGTGGCATATAAAAAACGAGTATTGGAGTTGGAGAAACCTAAATCGGGAAACGAAAATACGAAATTATTGGTGTTGCAATCAGTAATCGAAAATCCTAACGTTGGTTCAAGATGTGTATCTAAAGAAGTAGATGTAAGTCAATCAAGTGTTAAACAAATTCTTAAAAAAACATCGTTATCATTCATATTACATTGAAATGCACCAAAATTTATACGAACACGATTTTGAAAACAGGCTTTTGTTTACGATTTCTTGAAAAAGAAGGTAAAGAAGAACACTTTTTAAACAAAATCCTATTTACCGATGAAACTACTTTCGATAACAGTGGACTAGTTAACCGACATAATTTCCACTACTACAGTACTGAAAATAACCACCAGCACAGAACAATAAATCATCAAAATCGATGGTCTCTGAATGTTTATGGAGGGTATAATAGGAGACTACGTAATAGGGCCACATTTTTTTATGGTTATTTAAACGGAAGAAATTTGATTAGATTTTTAAGAAGTGATTTTTGGATTCTTTTACAAGACATTCAATTAAATGTCAGAAGAGTTGCAACTAGACGGCGCTCCAGCACGTTTTTCGCGTAATATAAGACAATATTTAATCATTGGCCCCCAAGATCACCTGATTTAACACCAATGGATTTTTTTTGTTGGGACACGAAAAAATATCGTTTTTAATACCTCTCCTAAAACCATCGAAGACATGAAAATACGTATTCAAAATGCATTCACCACGGATAAATCCTGACATGCTAAGGAATGTGTGAAGATCATTTGAAAAAAGGATAATAATGTGCATTCGTGAAAATGAGCATCATATTGAACATTGATTATAAATTTTGTATTAAAATAATAAAATGCACTAATTTTAGTAATCTAATGCAAATTACTCGGAAAGTATTAAATATAGGCATACGAAACCCTTAATAATAATTTTGTATGGTACATTAAAAATGTAATAAAATAAAGGGTGTTTAAAATAACAAAGAAATTGCACAAAAAAGATGATGAAAATTAAAACCAATTGTCAGGAACATCCTGTATAACAATTTATTATTGTACCGATAGAAAACCTGAAAAGTATAAAATAAATAAGCAAAAAAATTACAGCTTGAAATTGACTTGATAAGCTGTAATTAATTATTTTCAAGCAGACTGTATTTTCGCAAAATGTCAAATAAATCGAAAACTATCAAACTTAGCTATAAAGTGCCTTTAATAAACTAACATTATTTTTTAAAAAGTAATTGAAAAATTTAATAAAATACGTTCCATTTAAAAAAACATAACTTTGATGTTACTCGAATTTTAAACACCCTGTATATGTGAGATTAATTTTAAATTGTAGCCGTTACTAATCTGCATATGCGTGAAAAAGGACTTTTTATTATTTCTTACAGTTTGCGCAGGAGATTCAATCCCGTTGAGCTTGACTCACCCTGTACATATATAATTTGTAGGGTAATGTGAGATAATACGACTATAACTATTTTAAATGAATAGTGAGTGCAATATGTATCTACGAGTAGGTATGTGTATGTGTATGTATGAGTGTAGTTTAATAATGAACTCTTTTCTTATTTTTTGTGCATATACAGGGTGTGGCGCAAAGAGTTTTCATTAAAAGTAATGGCGGATACAGTTATATCAAAAATCTGAAATTACGAAGCTGTAGGTTTTGGATGACTCTGAGTTCAAATATAATATTGTCCTGAATGTGGCACTTCCGGTTATACCGGAAGTAGACGTCAACTTTGTTATTTTAAATAGAACCTAATATTTTTTATTTTATTTTAGAATTCTACATGAAATTCTAGATAAAATTTGTGCACAATGTCCTACACCAAAAATGAAGTATTTTCGAGATATTTCGATTTTTTTTTAAATTTTGAAAAAATCCTAGTCCACATTGACTAACGATATCTCCATTAATAACGAAGCTAGTGACGTGAAATTGTAACCAATAAACAACAAGCGCTTGCCCGTTAACTCCATATATCCATCTCATTGATATTTCATACAGGGTGTTTTAAACTTAGCCGCCAACATGCACAATTTAAATCATTTATAAGTTGCTTACTTTAAATAGAACACCCTGTATTTTATTACATTTTCCGCTGCATTTTTTTAAGCCAATTCGTTTGGTATCGGTATTCCCTATATCTAAATCCAACCACTTTTGAGATATTTCATTATCTTAGTTAAAACATAACAACACTTAATTATTTCAATATTAATAAAGGGTAGGCTATGATTTCCATTATTTAAGGTGATATTTTGTTATTTTTTCATAAGTTATTAATTCTGAAAAGTAACCAATAGCCTGAAAGGATTATTAATTGTGGATATCATTAAAAACGTTGACTAGGTATTTTGTATTAATTTAATTAGATAACTTACAAACAAAAATAACTAAATGTAATATTAAACAAATAAAGTTTTATAATAAGTGTTCAAAATTAGCACCATCTACTTCTAAACATTTATGAATCCTTTTCATTAAGTTATGTCTGGTAATTCTGGAAATATGGTCGAGTGTTAGAGAATTAAATGCAAGTAAGACTGTCTGCATCATATCTTTCTTTGTCGTAACAGGTTTGGAAAATACCAGATTTTTAATGTAACCCCAAATACTAAAATCTAGAGGAGCCAAATCAGGAGAGCGAGCTGGCCAACGAAACGGACCCTGATTGGCAATCCATCTATCATCAAACATGTCATAAAGATTCTGAGCAACAGGCCCAAAGTTATGAGGAGGTACTCCATCTTGCTGATACCAAGCTGAAGCCGCCTCTCCATTTTTTAAAGGATGTAACGCCGGTCGTATGGCTTCTTCTAAAATGTGGCAATATCTTGTACCATTTAAATTTTCATCATCAAATTTTAATGCTAAAATTTTATCGTCTTTTATTGCACAAAAAACATTAAAACTCCAACTATCTTGGAAATAACGTTCTCTTCTAACATGTGGATTTTCATTAGACCAAATATGGGAATTATGTCGATTAAATAATCCATTTTTGCTAAACTTTGCTTCATCACACCATATAACTTTTTTTATGAAGTTTTCATCCTCTTGAGTCTTCATTAAAAACCATTCACAGAATTCTACCCTTCGAGGAAGATCACCTAATTGTAAGTGTTGCACCAAATGATATGAAAATGGTTTCCATTTGTGTTTTTTTTAAATGCGATGAATTGTTCTCATCGACAAAGTAAGATCTCTCTCACAATCTCTAATGGCGGCATTTGGAGAGGTCGTAAAATAACCAAAAACATTAATTTCGTTTATGTCACTGTCCACTAGTGGTTTATTTTTATTAATTTTTGTCTTAAATTGACGAAACTGACGGCAGTTTTTAAGCAATCTTCTTACAATGTCACCAGTTGCATTTGGTCGATTTGGTTATCTTTCTGCAAAAACACAGCAAGTCCGTTCAACAATTCTATTACACTCGCCGTAAATAATAATAAGATTTAAAAAGTCATCATTAGTAAATTCTACATTTGCCATTATTTACTATGAAATACAAACTGGTAAAGAAAACTGCCAAAACAACATAAACGATTAACGTTCTATCAAATCTTTGACAGCCATGGCCTACCCTTTACTAATGTTGAAATAATTATGTGTTGTTATGTTTTAACTAAGATAATGAAATATCTCAAAAGTGGTTGGATTTAGGTATAGGGAATACCGATACCAAATGAATTGGCTTAAAAAAATACAGCGGAAAATGTAATAAAATACAGGGTGTTCTATTAAAAGTAAGCAACTTATAAATTTCACGTCACTAGCTTCGTTATTAATGGAGATATCATTATTCAATGTGGACTAAGATTTTTAAAAATTTAAAAAAAAATCGAAATATCTCGAAAATACTTCATTTTTGGTGTAGGACATTGTGCACAAATTTTATCTAGAGTTTCATGTAGAATTCGAAAATAAAATAAAAAATATTAGGTTCCATTTAAAATAACAAAGTTGACGTCTACTTCCGGTATAACCGGAAGTGCCACATTCAGGACAATATTATATTTGAACTCAGCGTCATCCAAAACCTACAGCTTCAAAAATTCAGACTTTTAACATAACTGTATCCGCCATTACTTTTAATCAAAACTCTTCGCGCCACACCCTGTATATTATGTTCAATATTAAGAAGTAAGTGTTATAGATTGTTAAATTTTTTATTTTGTGGTTTCTTTTGTTGTATATTCTCTTATGCGTGTTGAAGTAAAAAGAAATATAAAATTAGTGTATATTTAATGTAGTTAAACATGTGTGCTAAATAAATATCTATCTATATATCTAATTTAGTTAATGTTAATTTGCAAAGATCATTTGTTATGTTTTTATATGCAATCAGATTGGTAATTTATGTAATTGTATTTCTATTTCAGGAATAATGCCGCGGAATTATGTCAGAAAAACTACGCGCCAAAATTAGAGCTAAACTTCCATGATTAATGCGTTAGATGCTGTGGTATGCAGTATAAAATGGCCAATAGACAGTTCGCCGTGCCGATTATGGTTTTAAGACGAGCAAATGGAAAAAACGTGTACGCCATTGGAGGTGGTAAGGTCTTATGGAGCAGACGGCAAGTATTCAGTCCAGAACAGGAGCTGAACTTTGCAAACATATCAAGATATGAAAACCAGGATGTACGGGTTAACAACTAAAGATATAATTTCACTCGGTTATCAATTATCCGAAAGGAACAACATCAAACATCCATTTTTGCAGAGTCAGACAGAGCTGGCAAGGATTGGCTAAGGGCGTTCCGAAAAAGACATCCCGGCATCATTAAGCACGCACTAGAGTAGACGTCAGCTGCCCGTGCGCGCGCTTTTCATAAGAAGCCAGTTGTTGACAAGTTTTATAGTATTTTACGAAACGTTTAAGAGAAACAATAATTTCCTCCTCATCGTATTTTTAATGTGGATGAGAGGAGTTTGAATACTGTTCCGACCAAAACACTAAAACAACTACTGCAGTTATTTGAGGGTCAGCTGGAGGGTATTTCATATCACCAATGATGATTTTTCGTAGACTAAGAATGAAAATTGAATTAGTGGATGGTACACCACTAAGATCGGTGTTTGCTATCCCATACTAAAAATTTGGACGTCATATTAAAAGCCCGAGACAATACCGTAACAATTTTATGTCAGCCACCATACTGCTCACATAAACTGCAGCCGTTCGACGTTTCGGTTATGTATCCACTGAGCGTGTATCACAATCATGCGCTCGAAAATGGATGAATAATAATCTAGCACGAGTAGTATCTGTTTTTCAAATCAATAAGAAGCATATTTAAAAGCCACTGTACCTTTAAATATTATTAGGGGGTTTAAAAAATGTGAAATAGTACCATTTAACCCTGAAGTTTTTATCGATGTAGATTATCTTGCGGCCCAAACTACGGAACAAGACGAAAACGAAGATTTAGAAACTCGTCCTTCGGCTAGTGCAGCGCTTGACGCGCCTGATAGTGCAGCATAAATAACAATGTAACCATGACTCTTTCTGACAAATCTAAAATGAAGTGATTTTGACAATTGCATGCAATTGCAATTTTTGCAAATAGAAACCTCAAAAATGGGTGATAGTGATAGTGACAGTGAAACGGAAAACTTGAATCACCAGAAATTACGCCGCAATAGTTACAAATCATTTAGTACCATGGAAACCGGCCAAACCATACGAAAAATTTACTCTCAATTGATGGATTGGAAAAATGTTAAGAATGTTAGCAGCTTTTCAGAAAACGTTCTAATTGGTTATTTTGAAGACGTGTCTAAAAATTTAAATCCGCAAGTTTATGGACACATTACTCAATTTTAAAATCTATGTTATCTATTAAACATAAAGTGGACATCCAAATATCCCAGATTGCATGTTTTACTAAAAAAGAAGTCTGTAGGGTATAAACCCAAAATCTAAATCGTTTTATACAAATGAAATAAAGCAGTTTATTGAAGAAGCTCCAGATGTTAAATATTTATTGACCAAGGTAAGTGATTCCCAATTCGTCATGTAGGGGAGACCGAGCGTGTGAGCCAAAGCAGAAAGCAATCCGGCTGTATGGTATTCAGTTAGAATGCATCCAGCATGCACGCCGCTTATTTTGTGGATGATCGTTTATAAACTGTTGAAAAAGTAAATAAACGTGGCGCTACAAATTGTTTGTTAAAGATCGAAGTGCTCAGATTGGCAATATTTCAAGGTAAGGATAGGCTTTAGTGTAGTTTTTGCTTTGTTTTTCAGACGGTAGTGGTTTGCTGTTTTGCTTAAAAAATACGGAAATGCAATCAGTACCTTTTGAGGTTAGGGGGTGTCGATAGTAACACATGCTACGGTGTGGATTGTAACGTGTTAAAATTGACACCTGCGTTTATTTATTTGACAGAATATTTTCTTTTTCATAGTTCACTTTGAAAATAGTAAAGGCCAGACCAAGGAAGACCGAAAGGGGACTGATACCTAATTATTTATGAAGAAGCAGCAAGAAATGAGATTGATAACGATCAAGCTGTTAGAAAAGTAGCCAAGGATTATGGAATGTGGCATGTTACATTAAATCGCTTTGTGAATGCTCTACGTAATAACTTACCTGCTAATGTGGGATACAATCCCCATAATAGGGTGTTTACTGCTGAGCAGGAGTCCGAGCTAGTAAAGTACTGTGAAAAAGCTGTCAATTTGTATTTTGGCTCACTACAAAGGATCTTCTTAAACTAGCGTTTCAGTTTGCATCTGCTAACAATCTTAACTATCCTCGAAAATGGAATGATTCAGAACTAGCTAGTAAAGATTAGCTCATAGCTTTTTTGAGAAGAGATCCTCGTCTAACACTTCGCACCCCCCAAGCAACCAGCCTTGCACGAGCCATGAACTTCAATAGAGTAAATGTCTCCAACTTTTTGAACTGGCAACTGTTTTGGAAAGACATAATTTCGAACCACAAAATATTTACAATATTGACGAGACTGGTGTCTCTACGGTTCAAAAGCCAACCAAGGTAATAGCTAAAAAGGGAACCAAGCAAGTAGGATCAATAGCATCTCAAGAGCGTGGAACACTTGTTACGCTGTGTGTGGCTGTAAATTTCCCCGGTTACATTTTAAATATCATTTTATTAGGGATGGGCCTATTGGATGCATTGGGGCAGGAAATAAGTCCGGATGGATGCAAGAGAACGAGTTCCTTGCATTTATGAAACACTTTGTGAAACATGCTAAACCCAGCGAGACTAATAAAGTTCTAGTTTTATTGGACAATCACTCTTCACATATATCTATTGCCTTGATAAATTTTTGCAGACCTAATTTTATTACATTATTGTCGTATCCGCCACACAACTCACACCAACTCCAACCACTAGATCGGGGGGTATATGGTCCTTTTAAAAAGTATTTCAACAACTGTGGAGATCAATGGATGAAGAATAACCCAGGAAAACGCATGACCATCTATGATTTACTTTCAATTGTTAAAGCATCACTCCCCTTAGCCATCACGCCATCGAATATTTTAGCTGGATTTTCTTGCACCGGCATTTGGCCTTTTAACCGTGAAATATTTCAAGATTGCGATTTTCTAGCATTTACTGTAACTAACAGGCCATTAGATAATGAGCATCCGGTGATTGAAAACAATGTGTCAAATATTGAAAGTGAATCAAAAACAAAATCAATAACTATTGCCAATTTAAATGAAAGTCAACCAGGACCATCAACAGCCAGAGACACTACTCCTTCTCCACAACTAGGACCATCAAGAGCCATAGACACAACTTCTTCACCGCAACCAGGACCATCGACAGCCAGAAATTGTACTTCTTTAAAACAATCACAACCGACAGCATTAATTACACCTTGTATTTTGAAACCATTACCTAAAGTAAAGCACTCTAAATTCAGGAGAGGGGGACGAATGAAACTAAAATCTGCAATATACACCGACACTCCAGAGAAGACTTTAATTGAAGAACAAAATTGTAAGAAAAAACTTCAAGCAAAGCGCAAAATTGACCAAGATGACACAAAAAAATCCGCAGGTTTCAAAACTGCCAAAATAAGAATCAAAAGAACGAAAACAGTGAAGAAAAAGCCAGTAGAAAATTACTCTTCAGATTCTTACGATGATAACACTTTGTGTTTGGTGTGTTGTGAACCATTTCTACGAGCACAGAAGATTGGTTATAATGCACATCATGCAAAGAATGGACACGTTTAAACTGCACAGACAAAAGCCCATTTTACATTTGCATAAACTGTAATTCTGATGACGAATTTACAAGATCCACATTGTTATAACCGTTCAAATATGTGAGTGACTTCGATATTATTAGCTTGCTTTGAATTAATAATGATAATTTGTTGTATTTTTCGAGAAAAATAAATTGATTTTTAAAAGAAATATCTTTTTATGAAAGGTTTCTAAATTTCTTGCATCATTATAGGTAGTTGTTACAATTAACACCGTCATTGTTACTATTCACACCAGATAGGTTGCAGTTGTAACAGTTGTTGAAGCCTCCTAAAAAGTCGCCTAGTTTTAAATTAGCAGAATTTTTACTAGTTCAAAATACGAAAAGTTAAATCCAACGTAGTCTACATTCTAAAAAAAGTAAATTCAACTTTTTAAAAAGAAAGATTGGGTAAAGAAAAATAAAAAACGAATTTTTGTTACAATTGACACCGGTCTCCCTTACATGAAGTAAACTAAAAAACGGTATTTTTTTCATAGGTAGCATGAATTTTTGGTATCATGGGTGCTTGTAGAAGAAATAAACTCTATAAATTGGAATTTAGAGATGTAAATGATTTTACCTACGACCACTGTAGAAAATAGACGAAAAGACACGACACACAGCCTCAGTAAATTCGTGATTACGCACGGTAAACAAATCGCACAGTTTTCGTAAACAAAACGCACAGTTTGACTATATTAACAAATGAAAATATTACAATGTCATATGAATCGACAAATCGAGATACTTCTAATATACGTGATAATTGTACAGTAACCATAAATAATTATTATAATGTTTCTAATGTTAATTAAACCAACGTAGTAGTAAATAGAACGAATTATATCGTGTATGATCATCAAAGTTGTGAGACATAATTTTGTAAAATTGTTTGAAATAAAATTGATCAAAAGTCTAAAGATGCAATAATATACAGAGTATCCCATTTAAAGAAATGAAGATTACTAGTTTCTAGATTTCTATGTATACATGAAACGAACAACAAAAAACAACGACTAAAATAAAAAATCCACGTGTTTAAGCATCATCTACAATACCTGATAAAAATGAATACCTGATAAAAATGAAAATATTAAAAGCAGTCCAGACTTTTTTGGCACAGTGTCTATGGTCGTAGGTAAAGTATAGTACGTAATACGTGTTGTAGAGCAATTACACACTCATGGAATTATGCACTCGCCGCTACGCGGCTGCGTGCATAATTTTTCCATTCGCGCGTAATATGCCTTTTACAACACTTATTACGTAATATACTATTACGTCAACGCTATTGGGCGTCAAGGATACAAAACAAGAAAATTTACAGTTAGGGGGAAGTATTATGAAACATGTAAGAAGTACATGAACCTTCGTCCAAGAAACTGTGTAACCCCGTTTGCTTTTTATCAATTACACCAACCGGTAATGAACCGTACAAAACATAGGAATAAATACATTTGGAAACATGGAAAAAGACATTGCTGCTTACTTAAATCTTCCTGATCTCAATTTATATACCGGACATTGCTTTCGCCGCACTTCTGCGACAATATTAGTTGATGCTGGTGGTGATATCACCTCGTTATAAGGCCACGATAGGTGGAAATCCACGACAGTAGGTGAAAACTACATTGACTAATTTGTTCAAAACAAAATCACTGTAGCCAATAAAATTTTAAATTCTATTCAGTACAATGAAACTAAAAATTCAAGAAATTTTATTCCATTATTCGACAATGGCATCAACTAATGTTATACCAGAAGTGTCGTAAATGAATTTTAACAATTGTACCATACAAAAAATTATTAATCAAAAAGAATAATTGCAGTTTTGTTTCTTTTTTGTTTAATTCAATTTATTTTGTTGTATTTATTTGTAATAATGTTTTTTAATTATGTTTTTTAATTATAACTTTTAATTCTATTAGAAATTAAATAAATACATATCTACATATTTACTTATTATAAAGTAATAGAAAAAATAGTGCATGCAACTCACATTTAATGGCTATTAAGACTCATACTCTTGTATTAATACCCATCATTAAATGCTCTTTGCATAGCATATTATTTCAGGAGTCGTTTATTAACGGGAGTTATTAAGCAACTCCAAACCATGTGTTAATAGTGTCTCTTAATAAACGATTTTAAATGAAGTTGATAGAAGGCGATGCGTTGATTGTATGAAACATCTAACAATGAATGCATTGCGTCACAGTGATGAGAACTGTCAGAAAAAAAAACAATTCAAACGTTTTGTACTTTCATAACGAGATGTAAGTCTGGCCAATATAAAGTTTTCACTTCGCAACAACAGGAAAATTAAACACAGCGATTCTATGAAAAATATTGTGACTAACTCGAATGCTAATGCACGATTAACGACCTCGACTTTTTTTAAGACGTTCGCTGATGAGCCCCATTGTGAACCGCCATCATTAACACATTTGATGGTTAAATAGCTATTATCTTATTCCCCACATTACCTTCCATATATTGGTATATCAACGAGTATAGGTTATAGGTTAATTACATTCTTTCCCTCCCGAGGAAATAAGAAATTGTAATATCATGGAATGTAGTATTATTGGAATCTGGTCTAGAGAGACACTGGTATAAAGGGAAACTGGTATATAAGTAAAGTGCTATAGTTCAAATTATACCATTTTCCCAAGAGAGAGAGAACTCAAAAATTTAGTAACTGGGGAAACCAGTGTAATTGGAAAAAGAGAAAGTGGTATAACACCGATAATACCACCTTCCTTCAATACCACACTTGCCAGACCCATGCATGCAGAAATTTATATGTTTCAGCTAACGAAAATTGATTCATTAGAAGACGGAGATATTCTTAGCACAGATTTTCTGCCAACACTAGGTGCGGTATGTTAAATAATCGTTTAATAAGAGCACACGTTTAACGTCTGAGGCTTATACAATATGTGTTTCCTCTTATAGTAGGTGAAGTGCAAATTAGAAGACTGTATTTTTAACAGAATGATGTCTATACCTTTTTTCACTACAAGTCAAGAGTTTGGTAAGCAACATAATCCTTAGTTAACCAATCTGGAAGATGTCTATCCCTAATTGGTCTAACATTTTCAATAGTTGATTGATTTTCTACGTGCTAGACATCAGAGCCTGAACAAAATCAATATCTAAATTGGGATTAGAAGGTT
The DNA here is from genome assembly GCA_036346205.1 of Vesta saturnalis. Classification (NCBI taxonomy): domain Eukaryota; kingdom Metazoa; phylum Arthropoda; class Insecta; order Coleoptera; family Lampyridae; genus Vesta; species Vesta saturnalis. The sequence goes on from JARFJB010001442.1 coordinate 1,030,360, forward strand.
CGGTATCAATAAAATTTGGTTCAAGGATTTCTAATCTACCATCAGGACATACGTTTTCCCCAGAAACAAATTCATAAATATTTTAAGAAGAAATTTTTTTGTTATGCATTATATTTTCAAGGAAAACTACATCACATTTTTCAATTTTTCCAAGAATATTAGGATCAGCTAATCCGTATCCTTTACTATATTCACAATATCCTACCATAATCATGGGCTTGGATTTGGTATTATGTCTGAATTGTTTGGAAACATGGGAGTAAGGTCTACACCCAAAAACCCTTAGATGACTATTTTAGAGTTTGTCCATAATTCTTCTGGAAGTGCCTCTTTAATAGCTGCTGTAGAACTACGGTTTTTTAAATAAATCGTGGTAATAATTGCTCCCCCGAAAAAACTCTAGGTAGTGCAAAATCACCTAATTACGCCCTAACGTTTTCAATTACTATGCGATTTGCCCGTTCTTGAACACCGTTTTGTTCTGGGCCGTATTGTGCAGTGGTTTCATGAATTAGTCCAGAATTTTTAAATAAATAAATGCATTCAGACTCGAGATATTACATTACAGATCTACCCACTCCTGATGAATCACAATAATGACGAAACCGGTCGGGCGGTGGTCTGTGATGGCGTTCTCGCCTCTGAACACCAAGAAAGCTAAGCAATACTGGTGGACTTATTTTAACAATTTTGTTTAAGGTCGGTTTGATTCTCTGCTAGCAATTTAAATTCTTGAAATTTATAAGTGGATTCACTTTTGGATTTTAATAAATATCCAAACGTTTTTAGAGAATAACTATCCGTAAACATCAGAACATATCTACCTCCTCCAACGCTCTTTTCAGACATAGGTCCACACAAATCTAACTTACTACTAGCCCTGCTAGCTTGTCCTTTTGGAAAATTTGCTCTAGTTTGCTTTGCCTCAATACAAGTAACACAAGGTATATCAGTTTTTTGAAAATCAATGCCACTAACAAGACCATTACGTAAAAGGTTAGGGTTCTTTGAACACAAATGCTCTAAACGCTTATGCCACACAGTAATATCTACCTTATTGTTAACAGACATTAATGTTTCTTCAATAATGTTACATTTAGGAATGTTAGAATTTAACTTATCGAGTACAAATTCCACCCATTTCGGAACCTGTAAATTTTACTGCCCCATTTATGGATACTTTATCTTTATCATACACATCAAAACCATCGTTAATAACAACAAATACATGTCCCTTTGATGCGATTTCACTAACTGACAATGGGTTAGCTGTTGCATCAGGAGCATACATAACATTTGTAATTGTGCCAGAATAAATACTTATCTCATGCAAATTGACCAAATTAGCAGGAATGTCACTAGCTTCAGCGGCTGAGAGAGTTCCTTTGTCAGCTGTACAAAACAGACACGATTCATTACAAAATTTTGCATCCAATCTTTACGAGACTATACATGCTTACTAGCAGAACTATCAACATAAAATTCATTACAACCAATACTATTTACAGACATAGCACTAGAAATAAGTAATAAACTGTCTCTCTCTGTTTTAAATGAATTATTACCATCTGTAGTCTCCTTAAACTTCTTTCTAAATTTTGGAGGTTGAGGACAGATGTGAACTTGCTTTCCACACTCACGACATGCAGGCACAAAATACTGTTGTGCCTTTTAAAAGCTACTGGTTTATCGTTGATGATGAGAGCTGTTACTTTAGAAAAATCTTCTCTTAAATAATGCCGATCACCTATTTCATTTAGCAAAGTAATCACTTCAGAACTCTTAATTGAACTGTGCGTTGCACAAAACCCATTTATGACCGCTTCTTCCACAAAGAAGTAAAGTTCCAATTTCGCTATCATCAATAATTACATTAAGCTCATTTAGCTCTTGAACAATGTCTGACACCAGTTACATATTCATTCATTGAAGAAAAATCTACACATTTAATTTGGTTTGGAGGTTTTCGCTTTCCTTAAATGGATAAGACATACCGGTTGTACTCCTAAACACATTTTAACAAACGCTCCTGGGTCTCGGTCTGAATGTATGGCTTTTCGAAGAACACAATTCCATAATCCACAAGACCCATTTACAATTTCCATATATCATAATTCTTTTGTCCTTCTAATTTTTCAATGTTCCGAGTTCCTACAAAACCAATATGTTATTGGTGGGCGACGTACCTGATTCATCATTATTCGGCATCTTGACGACTAATAGTGATTACCAATAATAATTAGTAACAATAATGAAATTATAAAAAAATTTTATTTTTATAATGCACGAATTTTTTTTTTCTAGAACTAATATTGTTTGTCTCGATTTATTTGTTTACCATTGTCTTAATAGAAGGTTCCTTAACCTAACTTAACCTTCACGCCATTCCCTTGCGGAGTAGGTAAAACAATCCCAGCCTCGTATTTATTTTTAATTCACAATCTTTCTCCATGGTTTCCTATCTCCGCATACTTCCCTAGCTTCCGCAAGGTTCATACATTGTTTCTGACATGCCCTTTTATTTTTAAAACTCCTTATCTTTATTTCCTTTATCATTCATACTACTGAATTTAGCCAAGTTTTATGCGGCCTACCTGGCCTTTCCTCTAATCTCACCCACAAATATTTGCTTCGTTAATCTTGCGTTGTCCATTCTCTCAATGTAACTAAACCTACGTAATGTACTACTTCTATATCTATCCATCCATTTTATCTTGTCCCTTCTCGTTTTACCACACGCGCTTCTCAGCAATCTCATACCCACGACATTTTTTGTTCGTGCTTTTTTTGACATACCCATGTCTCACTTCCATACAGTACTGATGGAACAAACACGCCATTATAGATTGCTCGTTTCGCAACTGGGCTAATGTTTTCGTTTCTCATTATCGTCCACATACTACCAATCACTTACCTTCCATCATTGACCCTTCGTCCAATCTCGCCCTCCATTCTACCCAAATATACCAGCTCATGCACTTGCTCCACAATTCCATGTTGCAGGGTGAATACTCTACTCCCCTCTCCACCTTTTAGATTGAACACCACAATCTTAGTTTTGTTTACGTTTACCTTTATGTCCATGCTCTCACAGACTGTATCAAACTTCCTCAGAGCGGTTTGTAGCTCATCCGCACTAAGACTTAATAAGACTGTGTCATTTGCGTACACCAGAAGTCGTACATTTACGTCACCAACCATTACACCATTTGTATCGGTACATGCTTGTCTAACACATTTATCCATGTATACATTGAACAATCACAGTGACATCACACAGCATTGTCGCACTCCTTGATCAATATTAAAGTATTCACTCACACCTCCTCTCACTCTGACACATGCTCGACTACCGTTATATACGGTTATATCCATTTATTAGACCTTTATTTACGCCATATTCATTTAATATTTTCCACAGCTTCTTCCTATTCACTCTGTCGTATGCTTTCGCCAGGTCTACAAACGCACAGTACAGCTTCCTTTTTACCCTTAAACACTTTTCGATCACCTACTGGAGAGCAACCATCTGATCGACACATCCTCTCCCTGGCATGAAGCCACCCTGCACATCCCAAATCTGAGTTTGTGTAGTTTCTCGTACTATATCAATCAGAATTCTTCCAACCACTTTACCAGGCACGCTGAGTAAACTGATTCCTCTGTAGTTCTTAAAAATCACTCTTGTTCCACTTACCCTTACACAGTCGTACGATGATCGCGCTGTTCCAATCCCTCGGCAAGTTTTCACACATAACGCATACATTGAATAATTTACACAATCTTTGTATAATATTTACACCCCCATACTTTAGCATTTCACCAGTGATTTCATCCACGCCTGCTCCCTTGCCGTTTTTCAACCTTCCTACCGTTTTCTCTACCTCATTTATCCCAATATCCTCAGTTTCATTCACCATTTCTTCTACATTCTCCTTATTTAACCCTGCAGTCTTATTTTCCACACTACTGTACAGCTTTCCGAAATATTCTTGCCAGCATTTCCTCACTTCACAATCGTCCCATACTATTTCGTTGCTCGTATTCATCACCCCTGCAGCGTTCTGTTTTATTTTATTATTTTATTAATTTATTTGCTTTTTTTTCTTTGGATTACGAATTCGATCTAGTTATTTATTTTTATCACTTAAGCTAATAAAACACTCCCTATGACAATGCTTACCTTTGGATTTGTTATAGAAAGAGGTTCATTACAAGGATGAATCACATCTGGTATTTTTCCTACAAACGCGTATTTATGATTGCTTTCTTTACCCCGCGCTACTGTGGCATAAAATAAGTTATTTTTTATTAGTTATTTATAATTCATTCTTATTGCAAAGATTTTTACCTGTTTCAGTTCAATCCTTAGACAAAAGCGTGGTATTTATTTACACTTTAAGTTTACTTTACAATTTTACCGGTTTTAACAATCACATCTGGCATGGCTTTAAAAGAGCCGCACCTCTTCGTAGAAATTCAATACTACAGCAATCCTAAATGTTATTTCGCGCCTATTTCAACTAAAGAGCCATTTACACGCTAAAGAACTTCTACAGGTTAGATTATTATTATCTTTGTTTATTATTAATATTCAAACCGCCGGGTATAGAAATCTGTTCAAAAGCTTACCCTTATTTTATTGATTTAGAAGTTGTCATTTTAACACGTATTTGTTTCACTTCCGAAAGCTAGAAGCGGAGCAACCTTAAACACGCCTTATCTTAATATTAAGGATAAAGTACACTTATTTTATTCACAATTAATTTGTAACATACCGTTTTTTTTAACCATTAAGCGGTCAGTAATGACAAACAAAGGAGATAGTAATGAGATGAAGCGGTCAGTAATGGATCATTTTCCAAACGAGCGGCTAAATCATAAAAGGTTCCAGAGTTAAAGATATTTTTTTACGATTTCTAAATAGAATTGATAAATATCAAGAAATTTTCAAAAATCATCAATTTCGAACCGTCACGTATGTCTTTTTTGTAACTGTGTCTAAGTGGAAGTGTATTAGTAAACCTACATTTCATGATAGAAATACTCCTTGAAGTCTGCTGAATTCGAATATCTATATATAATTTTGATTTTGTAAAGTTTTATACACCATATTTGAGTTGAAAGTTAATGTTTTGTATGCAAAACGTTGGCTAAATACAATATAGCACCCGTAAGAATTGGCAAGTCAAAACTCCCACTTGCTGTTTACAGTTTAAAATGTTTAGAGGGTTCTTTCTCTTTCTCATTATTTCTTTTAAGATTGCGTTACAAGAACATTTACGAAGTAATTACAGTGTGAATTTATTTGCTCTTGTGTTTGTTTTGTACGTTTTGTGCGTAATGGCATCTAAACATAAAACCAATATGGTAAGTATTCTAGCAAACAAATTTTTCGATAAAAATAACCCTTGGGAATTTAGACTAGAGATAATCATAGCAAACGGCCACTAACGGTGAAAGGACTTCTAGAAGGCATTGAAAATTTATCCGACGACGGAATGATATTGCGTATGTACCGCCTGATGTAGACACGCTTACGGATGAAAAGAACGCCGACGACGATGAAACAAGTGACAGGAACTTTTGATGTATTTACCAAAAACGAAGATGACACAGAAGACGCAGCACAACCATTAACCACAGAACAGCCCGAAAAAGACAAAAAATTACCAAAAAATCTGAATTTAAACTGAATTGGACAAGAAATATACCGACATATCACGGCCTATATCTAATGCACAGGAAAATATCAGTGTAATAAAAGAAAAAGTTGATGGGGCCATATTTTCACTTTATTTTGATGATCAGTTGATCATCAAAATAAAGTAGTTACTAGTGAAAATAGTAAACTGTTCTGTGAAATATGCAGCTGGGAATAACCGACATGGATTCGAATTTAACGTGGTTGATGTGAAAACGTTTTTGAAAATTCTCATTTTATCAGCGTACCACACTTACGTCAAACGGATATATGTTGGCCGTCCGATGAAGATAATGGAATTACACTAGTGAGAAAGACCATGTCAAGGAACCGCTTTCGCGAAATAAAAAAATCTACATATGTCGACAATGACGATTTAGACAAAAATGATACGTCAAATATTTGATATTATGAAGGAAAGATTTTTACATTTTAGAATATTCAGCGATAACTTGTCAATTGAGGAAGAAATGGTTCCTTGTTATGGTCGACAATCGCAATGATCGGCCATCATGTCAGGATGTGTGGATGTGTGGATATGTGGATGTGTGAATGTGTGAATGTGTGGATATGTGAATGTGTGCATGCGTGGATGTGTGGACGTGTGGATGAGTGGATGTGTGGATATGTGTGTGTGCGCGTGTGTTTGTATGCGTGTGAGTATGTGTGTGTGTGTGTTCGGGTGTTCGTGCGTTCGTGCCTTCGTGCGTTCGTGCGTTAGTGCGCTCACGCGTGCGCGCGTTTGCGTGTTCGCGTGTTCATGTGTTTGTGTTCGTGTGTTCGTGTCTTCTTGTGTTCGTGTGTTCGTGTTCGTGTGTTCGCGTGTTCGCCTGTTCGCGTGTTCGTGTGTACGTGTGTCCGTGTGTTCGTGCGTTCGTGTGTTCGCGTGTTTGCGTGTTCGCGTGTTAGCGTGTTCGCATGTTTGCGTGTTCGCGTGTCCGCGAGTTCGCGTATTCGGGTGTTCGTGTGTTCGTGTGTCCGTGTGTTCGTGTGTTTGTGTCTTCGTGTGTCGTGTGTTCGTGTGTTTGTGTTCGTGTGTTCGTGTGTTGTTTGTATGTTCGTGTGTTCGTGTGTTTGTGTTCGTGTGTTCGTGTTTGCGTGTGTTCGTGTGTTGTGTGTTTGTGTGTTTGTGTGTTGTGTGTTTGTGTGTTTGTGTTTTGTGTTGTGTGTTTGTGTTGTGTTTGGTGTTGTGTGTCTGTGTTGTGTTTGTGTTCGTGTTCTGTTTCGTGTCGTGTTGTGTTCGGGTGTTCGTGTTGTGTCGTTTGTGTTCCGTGTGTTCGTGTGTTTGTGTGTGTGTGTGTTGTGTGTTGTGTGTTTGTGTTTGTGTCTGTTCGTTTGTTTTGTGTTCGTGTGTTGTGTGTTTGTGTGTTTGTGTTGTTGTGTCTGTGTTCTGTTTGTGTTGTGTGTTGTGTTGTTTGTTTGTGTTCTGTGTTGTGTTGTGTTTGTGTTGTTGTGTTCGTGTGTTCGTGTTGTGTGTTTGTGTTTGTGTGTTTCGTGTGTTTGTTTGTGTGTTTGCTGTTTGTGTTGTTGTGTGTTTCGTGTTTGTGTGTTGTGTGTTTGTGTTTGTTGTTTTGTCTGTGTGTCTGTGTTCTGGGTGTGTGTGTCGTGTGTGTTCGTTTGTGTTCTGTGTGTTCTGTTGTGTTCGTGTTGTTTGTGTTCGTTGTGTTGTGTTTTGTGTGTTCTGTGTTGTTTGTGTTGTGTGTTGTGTTTGTGTGTTTGTGTTGTTTGTGTTGTTTGTGTGTTTGTGTGTTTGTGTGTTTGTGTGTTCTGTTGTTTGTGTTGTGTGTTTGTGTTGTTCGTGTTTGTTGTGTTGTGTTGTTGTGTATGTGTGTGTTGTGTGTTGTCTGTGTGTTGTATGTGTGTTCTGTGTTTGTTTCGTGTGTTTGTTGTTGTTGTGTTGTGGTTGTGTCTGTGTTGTGTTGTGTTGTCGTTGTGTTGTGTCGTGTTGTGTGTTCGTGTGTTTGTGTGTTTTGTGTTGTGTTTGTTTGTGTGTGTTGTGTTGTGTTTGTTGTTTGTCTTTGTTTGTGTTTTGTTGTGTGTGTGTTTGTGTTTGTGTTGTTTTGTGTTTTTGTGTTGTTTGTTTTTGTGTTTTTTGTTTTTTTTTGTGTGTTTGTTTGTTTTGTTTTTGTGTGTTTTTGTGTGTTTTTGTGTGTTTTTGTGTTTGTGTGTTTTTGTTTTTGTGTTTGTGTGTTGTGTTTTGTGTGTGTGTTGTGTGTTGTGTGTTGTGTGTTTGTGTTGTGTGTTGTGTGTTTTGTGTGTTTTGTGTTGTTTTTGTGTTGTGTGTGTGTTTGTGTTGTTTGTGTTTTGTGTTTTGTGTTGTGTCTTTGTTGTTTCTTGTGTTTGTGTTTCTTGTGTCTTGTGTCTTGTGTGTTGTGTGTGCTGTGTTTGTGTGTTTGTGTTGTGTGTGTGTTGTCGTGTTTGTTGTGTTTGTGTGTTGTGTGTTTGTGTTGTGTTTTTTGTTTTTTGTTTTTTCTTTTTTTTTTTGTGTTGTCTGTGTGTTGTGTTTTGTTGTCTTGTGTTGTTTTGTGTTGTGTGTTGTTTTTGTGTGTTGTGTTTGTGTTTGTTGTTTGTGTTTGTGTGTGTTGTGTTTTGTTGTGTGTGTTGGTGTTTGTGTTTGTGTTGTGTGTGTTTGTGTTTTGTGTTTTTGGTGTTTGTGTTGTGTTTGTGTTGTTTGTGTGTGTTTGTGTTTGTGTTTGTGTTTGTGTGTTTTGTGTTTGTGTTTGTGTGTGTTGTGTGTTTGTGTTTGTGTTTTTGTGTGTTTGTGTGTTGTGTTGTTCTGTGTGTTTTGTTGTGTGTTGTGTGTGTTGTGTTTGTGTTTGTGTGTTTGTTTGTGTGTTTGTGTTTTGTGTTGTTTGTGTTGTGTGTTTGTGTGTGTTGTGTTTGTGTTTGTGTGTTTGTGTGTTCTGTGTTTTTGTTGTTCTGTGTGTTTGTGTTGTTTGTGTGTTTTGTAGTGTTTTGTTTTGTGTGTTTGTGTGTTTTGTTTTGTGTTTGTGTTTGTGTTTTGTGTTTTGTGTTTTTGTGTTTGTGTTTGTGTTTGTTGTTGTTGTGTTTGTTTTGTTGTGTTGTTGTGTTGTTTGTTTGTTGTTTGTTGTGTTTGTGTGTTTGTGTTTGTGTGTTTGTGTGTTTTGTGTTTGTGTGTTTTGTGTTGTGTGTTGTTGTCGTTCTGTGTTGTGTTCTTTGTGTTTTGTGTTTTGTTTTGTGTTGTTTGTGTTTGTGTTGTTTGTGTTTTGTTTTGTTGTTTGTTGTTTGTTGTGTTTTGTGTTTTGTTTGTGTGTTGTGTGTGTTTGTGTTTTGTTGTGTTTTGTGTTTGTTTGTGTTTGTGTGTTTGTGTGTGTGTTTGTGTTGTGTTGTGTTGTTTGTGTGTTTGTTGTTTGTTTGTGTTGTGTGTTGTGTGTTTGTGTGTTTGTGTGTTGTGTGTTGTGTGTTTGTGTGTTTTGTGTTTTGTTGTTGTGTTGTTTGTGTTTGTTTGTGTGTTTGTGTGTTTGTGTGTTGTGTTTGTTGTGTTGTGTTGTGTTTGTGTTGTTGTTGTTTGTGTGTTCGTGTGTGCTGTGTTGTGTGTGTGTTGTGTGTTGTGTTGTGTGTTGTGCTGTGTTTGTAGTGTCTTGTGTGTTTGTGTTGTTTTGTGTGTTGTGTTGTGTCGTGTCTGTGTGTTTGGTTTGTGTGTTGTGTTGTTTGTGTGTTTGTGTTGTGTCTCTGTGATTTGTCGTTTCTGTGTTTGTTTCGTTTTTTGTGTTTGTGTGTTGTATGTGTTGTGTGTGTGTTTGTGTTTGTGTGTGTTTGTGTTGTTTGTTGTGTTTCGTTTGTTTGTGTGTTTGTGTGTTGTGTGTCTGTGTTTTGTTGTGTCTTTGTGTGTTTGTGTGCCAGTGTTGTGTGTGTTGTGTGTCTGTGTGTTGTTGTGTGTTGTGTGTTGTGTCTGTGTTTCGTGTTCTTTGTTGTGTTGTGTTTTGTGTGTTGTTTGTTGTGTGTTTGTGTTTGTTGTGTTGTGTCTGTGTGTTGTGTGTTTGTGTTTTGTGTTTTGTGTTGTTGTTGTGTTGTGTGTTTCTGTTGTGTTGTTGTGTTGTGTTGTGTGTTTGTGTTTTTGTTGTAGTGTCTGTGTCGTGTGTGTCTGTGTAGTGTTGTGTGTTTGTGTGTGTGTGTTGTGTGTTGTGTGTTGTTTTGTGTTTGTGCTGTGTGTGTTGTGTGTGTTGTTGTTTTTTGTGTTGTTGTTAGTGTGTTTGTTGTGTAGTGTGTGTTGTGTTTTGTGTGTTGTTGTTTGTTAAGTGTTGTGTGTTGTGTGTGATGTGTTGTGTGTGTTGTGTTGTAGTTGTAGTGTTTGTGTCTTTGTGTTTGTGTGTGTTGTGTGTTTGTTGTGTGTTGTGCTGTGTGTTGTGTGCTGGTGTGTGTTATGATAGTATGAGTATCCAGAATGAAAATCTAGTCTTAAATTTTGTATTCAAGCTTGTTTTCGTTTGGCTTAGAGCTGATTAGATTTTGCGAGAAATCCAGCTGCGGATAGAGGAGGTTTGTTAGGGGCAGTTTTTTTTTTTTAATATTTCTAAAAGCGCTACATATTTCAGGGATATAAAAATACCTAGATATAATAAAAATTATATAAATATGATTGAATATGCTAAAGCTGTATTATCGATATCGTTATAAAAGCGGGCGACTTTGGAATTTTTTTTACGTTAACATGTATTTATGTCTATGAATCTCTATCTGACATGGACTTTTAAACGTCATTCTGACATAGATTATTGTTACTGTTTTTGCAATGTTGTCTGTTATGAATGTATAAAAAGAGGTTGCATAGTTATCCTAAAGAAATTGAAATTAAAATTATTTCATTTCTTTTAATTTAAGTTAGCAACTAGATGTCTATTAACCTCTGTCTGTCATGAAGTTTTAAACGTCTGTTTGACATAGATTATTGTTTTTGTGTTTACAATGTTAACTATTTTCCTAATGAACTTCTTATAAAGGAGGTTGCATTTATCCTTAAAAAAATGTTATTAAAATTATTTAATTTCTTTTAATTTCGGCCTATTAGATTTTCTTATTCTCAATAAATTCAGCTCGACCCTCGTATATGGCAAGGGGTTTGATGGGTGCCGAAGCTAAAGCATCTGTTCCAAATGAATCATGTTATTCGAGAAACATAGGTTTAGGTCGACCATCAAAATTCAGTCTTCCTCTAGAAATAACGATGGAACGTTTTTATGTGAAAAATGCCAAGTTCATCTACATTCGGAGTCTTTCGACAATTTTCATACCAAATAAGCTTTAAATGTTTTCTGTTCTTTTATTCGTTCAATATTTGTTAATTATTTTGCAATGTTTGTAATAAAAATCGAAATAAAACCGTAAAAGTTTTAGTTTTATTACTGTAGGTCAACTTATAAGGGTTTCCGCCAACCTTTCGTATACGAGACATTTTGCCTTGACGCGAACATACAATGTATATTTTTTAATTGCAAAAATGTGTTCTGTTACTGGCACTGTGTTATATGTAAACAAGGATTAAAAATTAACAATTTCAATGTTCGGCGTTTAATGGTTTAATAATACACTTTTAATAATAATATAAAAGTGAAAGTAGTACACGATAAAGTCAGTAAAGGAAAAGGACAAAGTATATAAGTAAAGTAAAACAGTGCTGCCAATAATAAAAAATAGTCCTTCAATTCTTTAATATATGAACAATATTTAAAATACCTAGTTTTTTTGGTTTTTTAATGGTGTATTTTTGTATTTATGTTTACACAAATGTAAACGTTTCGACAACACTTACGCTTATCGTCCTCAGTACTAATAGAATCTTTTAGATTTTCATATAACTTTTATTGAACTGTTTTTTGTTGTTATCAAAAGTGGTACCTAGTTTAAAAGTTTGAATTTTTCTTTTGAGATGCAATGGTCTGACAAAACAAAAACGTTTTTTTGTTTACTTTTTAAATTCAATTGAAATTTTAATCAAGCCAATATCCGTTATGCAATGAATTTCTATAAAATTGTTGAGTGATGAATAAGATATAGTTGCACTTATGTACCGATTCAGAGCCGTCTTTATGAGACGGCTTTGACCGATTGCATATAACTGACTATTTTTTTTAACTTGGGTAAAAAGAGACAGGTATGTATTTATATTCATGAATTTAATTTTAGTTTCATTAGGTAGCTAATATTGCGCCCTTGCTATAATTGATAAAGAAAATTACAATTTATATATATATATATATATATATATATATATATATATATATATATATATATATTGGTCACATGTTGCGTGTATTTTGATCAGTCCCTCATTATAGAGGAAAATTATATGTGCAAATTGTTGGGTACGTACGTATTAATGCAATCAAAGTTTATTTCATATGCATCAAAAGCGACAATAATATAGGAAGCGTTTGAATAGTATTTTCCAGAATTGAACTAAATTTATAAACCATTATGAATTGAATTTCCTCTTCTATTATAAATAAACCGCAGTAGGCGGGTTTATACTGTTACTTCTAGGAAAACGGTTTACCTGCTTTTAATGCCAGGTGTGTATAATAGCAGGCAAATTAAAAACGTATTTCCAAACTCAAGTACCGGATATAATTATATTGTTACTACCATTTTTCCTAGAAATAATTTATTTGGAGTGATAGGATTTTTATTCTTGTCAGCATCGATGTTAATAACACTACGGTTTTGCCTTGCAACAGGTGGCTGTCTGGACAACATTTTTGTTGTAGGTGCATGGGGGTATACAAAAAAAGAATCTACACCGATGGGCGATGGGTCATCGTGCTATTTTTAAAATAATCAGATAGCAGGTTGGTGAGCTTTTAGAGTTAGATCATCATTGTATATTTATTGATGATTCTTTATCGGTGAAATTCAACAGGTTTTAAGAATTAATTGAAAGTAAAAACCGCAAAAGATATTTAAAAAGTACAAAGAAATGAAAATTAATTACTCTGTGGAAAAAATTACTCACGATCATATGATGTTATACGATGAACTCTAATGACGTTATTGTTGGTATTTGTATATCGTGATGCCATTGTTGATGATGTAAGAAAAAGCTTTAATAATTTGTACAGAAACGAGAAAACTACTGCGTCAAAAGTAGACTTTTTACACAATAAAAGCATGGTTGTTCGACGGTTTTGTTGTAAAAAATTCTAATTTACCTTTTAATTTTTGTTTAATTTAGTTGAATTACGTCAAACTATGACTGTACCTATACTTTTAGATGCAATGCTGTAATTGAATTTGTGTATGAACCGTCATAAAGTTCGGTAAAATCTAGATTTCAGAATCCTCATGTAAATAGTTCCTTTGACCTATCTAAAATAAAAATCATTAGGAAATTTTTATTTAATTTCTTGCGCACATTATAATCTGAGTCTTCTGTAGATTGTATAGAACTTATAGGGTAATTTGAACTAATATAATTACATACAATTTTAATTAATTGTTCGTTATGGTATTATTCTAATTGGATAATAGTTTTTTTGTAATTTGCTTCCATTTTGATTACTTAATAGACATATTAAGAAACGCGACGTCATCATCTCCGATATCATTATAGCCATTAATTCACAGAACATTTTACGAAAATTTTTAGGTTGGCAAAGCTTGATCCAGAACTATGTCCTGCATGTCACTTTCATGTGAGCAAATTCGCCACCACATTTTTAGCGATTTCGCGTATTTCAGGGGCGTATGTGCAAGATTATCTTAATTATATTCCATTTCCGTGTTTTGTGACAGAATTTGGATAAAACAATAGGCGACTAGATCAAATTTTCACGTTTAAAATTAAGACTTTACCAACAACCGCAAAATCCCTTAAATCAACTAAAGTAAAAAATATTGTTTAAAAAAGGGCAAATTACAAATAATAGCATGAAAAACGTGTTTCATAAGACCTTGCATTCATTCTTTAAAAAACTCGTGGCTACGCCACACGTTTTATTAAATTTGAGTTCGTGCTTAAAGCCTGGTCTTATGAAACTTGTTTTTTAATATACTATATTGTGTTTTAGTTACAAAATATCATCTTTTTGACATGCATTTTAATTGTCAAAAGTTGTTTATTTTAGTACGTGTTCAAATGAAATCTCATTTTGCCATTTGTGGTAAAACCAGATTTCAATTTTTAAGGATTACATTGTAAATAAATGTTAACAACTTTTAAGGAACGCATTATAAATAAATGTTATCAATTGATCATTCTTATTCACAAATTACAATTACTTGTTAAAAAACTTAAAGGTCAATTTTTAATTGGGAAACACCTACTCGTAATATTTTGACAAATATTGATTGACATTGACGCTGTAGTAATGATTAATGCCAGTGATTGTTTCCTTATAATTATCACCATCTCTCTAGTAACAATAAAATTTCTATATTTTATTTTAATTTAAATAAATCTAAAAGATATCGAATCCAAAATGACTAACTTACTAAAAATCTTGTATACAGCACGGTGCAAAACTGTTTGTTTTTTGATCACGATATGTTTGACGACTCGCTACGCTCCTGGTGAAATCTTCACATCTAGTGCAAAAATACGCTTATTTTGAAAATTGATATATAAATAGTTACTAGAAGACCCCTTGAAGTGTGGAATTTTATCAAAGACGATTTTATTTATTCATTTGATTCGGTCAAAGGAACCAAACATATTAGTTATTTAATACTGGCCTTTCAGTATTTTGACAAAGCATCAAATGAAAATCTCAAGCACACGAACTGTGGAAGAAAAATTTAGCATATAAAATATACCTATATTTACCATATACATAAAATCACAAGCAACGAACGGGTTTTGATACCCAAAATATGGGTTTAGGACACTTAATCACGCGACACATAATCATGGGACATTTAAGCACGGACGGTTAAACACGCCGACACTTAATCATACGGACATTTTAACACGTAGACATTTAAACCCTGAGACATATAATCGCGTGGACATATTTTTGCAAAAGAATACTAATTTAAAATAAATGTAGTTATAGTGTTATGCCACTTAATTAGTTAACCCATGTTTAAAGTGAATTCTTACGTACCCACCAGGCACCACATATGATCGTTAACGTTAAGGTACCTTAACTTAATGTTATCTAAGAATTTCTAAAGAGCAATTACCATTACCCATTAATGTTTAATCCCGCCCTTATTAACTAATTAAGAATTCTTTGGAAGGTGTACGGGTATATACACCGTGTCCAAGATAAGGATGCCTACTAAGGGGATCTCGGGAACGGTAAGAGATGGAATGTCAGTTAAATGGAACAAAAGTTACGCATTTGAGAGGATGTGTAGAACTCGAATATCCCTTTTAATTTTTGAGATGTGTGAAAAAAATTGAATTTTCTGATTTTCGTTTTTATTTTTTCTGACCTTATTTGAAAAGCTATCAAGAAAAGAATAGCGCATTTTCATTGCCACTTTTCTAGTTCTACTTAATACTGTTATTCAATTATTGATAGAACGTTTCGTTTGTTAGCAACCATCATCAACTTTATTTTTTTAAATACACGAAAAAAATATTTTTGCCACATTTAAATTCTCTCCTTGATTCTGAATTCAACGATATATCACACTTTATATTTTTGATACTTTTCGGTTGAGAAAATTCATATTCAATGTAAAACATCGAAAACGTACAGTTAAAACTAATACTAGAAACATTAGAAAACCGTAAAATTATTATAAAATTATGTTTTGTAAGTTTGAATGATAGACAAATAAAAAACAAATTTATTTTAAAGGTTAATAAACTCACAAAAGATGTTCAAAAAGATTCCCGTTATTCTCTAAACATAAATAGCATCATCTAACTGTAGCATCTAAAACATTCTTCAGCATTTGAGGAGTAATACTAGCAAACGCTTCGAGAACTAATCTTTGTAAAAATCCAAAGGTGTTATATCTGGAGAACGGGCTAGCCACAGTACATTTGCATGAGTGCCAATACATCTTTCTGGAAATCTAATGAAAATGAAAGGACCTATAATTCGAGTACCGAATATAGCAGCCCACATATTAAATCCGAAACGGTGTTGGTGTTTAGCCGTTTTGTACAGACGTGGATTTACTCTTGCCCAATAATGAACATTTCTACGATTAAAAATTCAATTTTATTAACCATACTTTCATCGGACCATATTATTTTATTCGGAAAATATTCATTGTCTTGAGATTGACGTGTACACCATTTGCAAAATATTCTACGTCTTTCTGGGTCACCTGGTCGAAGTCCTTGGCAAATTCTAAATTTATATGGATGTACTTTCTCCTTCTTTAGAACATAATGAGCTATAGAATGGGCTATGCCAGTAAACACAAAATGTAATTAACTCAAAGACCACCAAACAAACGTAATACGGACAACAATCAATTATGACAGGTAGGTAAACAAAATGCAAAGCCCACTTATTTTTATCAAATGCATCAGCACGACAGAAGATGTATTTTAACTGTTTAATTAATAATATTTTCACTAAATACATACTTGTGAACTATTTTATTCGCAACAGGCATTAGAAAATGAGAAAACATTATTTTATAATAATTTTACAGTTTTCTAATGTTTCTAGTATTAGTTTTAACTGTACGTTTTCGATGTTTTACGTTGAATATGAATTTTCTCATCCGAAACGTATCAAAAATATAAAGTGTCATGTATCGTTGAATTTAGAATCAAGGAGATAATTTAAATATGGCGAAAATACTTTTTCGTGTCCAAGACATAAAAAATAAAGTTGATGAAAGTTGCTAACAAACGAAACGTTGTATCAAACATTGAATAACAGCATTAAGTAGAGCTAGAAAAGTGGCAATGAAAATGTGCTCTTCTTTTCTTGATAGCTCTTCGAATAAGGTTAGAAAAATAAAAACGAAAATCAGAAAATTAAATTTTTTCAAATATCTCAAAACCTAAAAGAGATATTCGAGTTCTACAAAGACCTTAACTTTGTTAAAACAAGAGGTATAAATTTGAAATTTGGGATGAAGATTTAGTGGATAAAAATTCATTTTTTGACATTAAAAACAGCTGACTATCACTTCCGGTTTTACCGGAAATGGCCTTATTTTTCTTATTTTAAATAGGAACCTACCTATTTTATTTCATAAAACGATACCTCTCTAAATTCACATTCTAATGATGTATCACAAATCGTCTTTTGTTTTCAAAATGACGGTTCAGGCGGAGTTTTTCTTGATTTCAATGTTCCGCCATTTTGAAGTTATTTAAAAAATAATTCAATGAATAGTCCAAGAATATTATTTATTTTTAATCTCTTAATTGGAATTTATAAAATTCTGCTTAAACAATTAGTATTTGTCATTCTACGTTGTACGAAAATTACTAATGTTTAGAAAAAATTTTCGCCAATATTTCAAACAGAAAGCACTAAATACTAAATACCCATAAGAAAGTAAATCCATTTTACTATCTAAAAACAACACTACAAAAGTTAACTTCTAAATCATTTGTTATATAATAATAATAATAAATAAAATACTGTTCTTTCAAGAATATCCTTATTTAGAATAAAATTCAGTTTAAATTTACTCAGTATGCTTTGAAAAAACAATTGAATGCAAACTCTTGGCAGTATTAAAAACGTAGGCCATGACATACCTATTATTTCCAAAACGTCATAGTTGTGGCATATTCGCGTTGTTAAAAGTTTTTAATTGTTACAAAATTAATTAACTACCTAGATATAAGTAATAATTGTTTGTTTAAAGTGCCATCTTATACTCGAGAAGAACAAATTAATATGTTAATCATTTATGACGAATGTCAGAGATTTTCCAGAGCTGCAGCAAGATTATACGCTGAAAGGTATCCAGATCTCCACGCACCGCATTTTGCCTATTTTCCGTATTTAGAAGAATATTTGAAATAAGGACGTAATGAAGATGGTAATGAAATTTTTATTATAAATGAAGAGAGTGAAATAAATGTACTAGCTTATATTGAATACGATCGCATTGCTTCTTTGCAAGAGATTGCTTTAAATTTAAATATTAGCCATGAAAGCGTAAGAAGAATTTTAAAAAAGCATAGTTTTAAGTCTTATAAATACCAAATTCACCATCATTTATATGAAAATGATTTTCCTAGAAGACTTGCATATTGCAATTGGCTTCTATAAAATTACAATCAAGAGGAAACATTTCATCACAACATTATTTATTCGGATGAATCAAGATTTGCCAATATGGAATGTTTAACCGACAAAATACTAGATATTGGGCCATAGAAAACCGCCGGTTAGTAAGAGATGGGGCATTCCAGGGGAATTTGGAGAGGTATCGTTCCATGAAAAAAAAATTGGTATGTTCCTATTTAAAATAATAAAAATAAGGCCAGTTCCGGTAAAACCGGAAGTGATAGTTACCTGTTTTTAATTTCAAAAAATGTATTTTTATCCACTAAATCTTCATCTCAAATTTCAAATTTCTATCTCTTGTTTTAACAAAATTAAGGTATGTGTCATGATTTAGTTGACACCCGGTATAGTTCAAAATTTCCTATTGATATCAGTATTGTGCTTGTTCGAGACAGGTACAGTGTTTAACATGGAATTCAAATTTGGGAAAAGTACAAAAGGAAAACCTACAGTAATTTGTCATAATGAGTATTACGGCTACGCGTAACAAGTTCCGGAAATGTTCACTCGAGATGTAAATTGTTTCTGAGTGCAAAATCCACAAGTGTCATTCATACAACTGAAAACACAATTGTAAAATATGCAAGTGACCACAATCACAACACACAGTCTTTTCGAGCAAGTATTTTAAACTTGCTTTGCATTTTCACATTACTTGTCATTCGTTTAACACATTGGTCCTAATACCTACTGTTTTCTTAGATTGAAGCTAGTAATGCTGTTGCAAGAATGAAGGGGTTGGTGGAACTTTAAAAGCTGTTGGCATCAACGTCGTGGAAACCTTACCAGACACCGTAAAATGCGTACTTCCCAACAGACCTTGTTGCATGATTCCGGTCGGGAGGACGAACACAGAATATTAATATTTCGTCACGCAGATCTTCACCGTTTATTGCAATCAAGTTCTTCTTGGCAAGCGGATGGGACATTCTCGCTCTCTTGCCTGATTAGGCGGAAGCCACATACTTCTGATTATTAATTAAAAATTTTATACCTGGCGCCGATCCTTCCGCAGTTCTCACTGACTTCGAAATTGGAGCAATTACTGCTTCCCGAACAGTCTTTTTCATCTGAAGCAACGATTGGATTAAAAACTGTAAAACAAAAATGATTTAGCATTAGCCGTTAAAATGCTTTCCTTAGCGCTGCAACCGCTTCATGATGGGAATAATGGATTTTTACAAGTTGCAGAAGAATTTTAAAAACTTGGTATGTATGACGTACGTTTAATAATAACAAAATATAACTATTCTTGATAATGTTACGGATGGAACGGAATAATTTTTGAATTACTTCGAATTCACTTATGTTCGCGGATCGCAAATGCGAAACGGTCGACGTCGGAATATGCTTTTCAGTCCAGAAATTTGGAATCACCACACATATGTCACAGAAGGATTAGCAAAGACGACCAATTCAATAGAAGGTTAGCGTTTTAGATTGTAGTCATTATTTTAGTGCAGTCATCCTACCATTTGTCGATTTCTCGGTGGACTACAAAAAGAAATTTCAACACTCACATTATTTACAGCATATAAGCGTTCAAAGCATTCCGCAGAAGAAAAAGTACAGAAATCTTTAAACCAGAGTCGAACTAATAGTTGCAAGCTACGATCCGGCTAATAAAATCCAATATTTGAGAGCCCATGTATGTTAATATATGTGTGCATGTATAAATAATATTATGTATGATACTCAATAAAGCTCAATAATTTTTTTTATATTTAAGTTTTAATGCAGTCTTGGGTAACATTAAGT
>JARFJB010001442.1:1055000-1220000 GCA_036346205.1 Vesta saturnalis
AATGCGATTTTATTTTCAAGTTTACGGTTAAATAAAAATTGTGATTGTATATAATACGCTGAGCGCCGGCTTAAACTGCAGACAACAGTTATCTAATACTTGATCTAAGTCAGCATAGCTACGAAGAGCGTTTCAGATGTTCTATATAAATTTTACAAAAAATTGTTAAAAACAGAAATTTCCACAAAATAATAAGAGTTTTTTTTTACATCAATCTGCTTTGTGTATTAGGAAATAATAATCAGATATCAACATTTATAATTCCAGCAAATAATAGTAGATAGTTTTATTAGGAATTACTGTTTCATTTGGTACGAGCGAAGCCGGGCGGATGAAATTGCGAGTCAAAATCAAAATCTCACTTATAATCGAAATCAAACATGGTAATAATGTTACCTTAGTAACGCATTTTTTTTCTACTTCACGGGGACGTCAACTTTTACTTTCAAGTAATGGCATTAAAATTTTAAGACAGTTGAAGACACAATAAGTAAACAAAATATTTAAGAAGTCTTGAACCATGGAAAAAATATTGAAGTGAGATTTTTATCTCTTTTCCTCGATTAAAGGTTAAAACGTATCAAAGGTTATATCGAAACAAATCAATGTTATAGGAAAAACTAGTATTCCTCAGAACATTATCATGTATTACACATTTTACCACTTATTTGTATTGTACCCGTTTAATTGAAACGATTGTGAAATCATTAAAATATGTTGACTTGGTGCTTAAAGCTCTTGTATTCTGGTTATCTATCTTGTAGCTTGGTTGCAGATAACGTGATATATTAACATTTTTCCATATTATATTTTTCGTGACATCGATTTGCTTTTTACTGTTATGAATTTTCAGAAATTCTGAATTGTATTTGCATTAATAATCACTAGTATATTTCGCGTTAAATTGACATTAAACAATTAATTAATACTTTCTTAATATCTAATGTTTACTGTGTAACAAACTACTACAAACAACTTACAAAAAAAATGAATTAATTTCACGTAAGTCTAAGCCTTTCCTGTTTATGCAACTAATAAAAAATATTACAAAGTACGTGGTATATATTTTGTGCCGTAAGAAGCCCTATTCAAAAAAGAGCGTGGATGAAGGAGAGTTGCGTATCACTGTAGGGCTATTAGTATTTAGTTACCTGATTTGTTTCTGAATGCTCTAAATACGTTAACAATGCATCCAATCAGTCCTTAAGGTCCAGATTGGTACTAATGTCAAAATTTATAAACATTTATGTTACCTAAATGACTAGATATTTAATTGTTTTTATTGTGTATATAAAATAACTAGCTACGGAGCTTCGCTCCTCGCTATGATCACAACACACCCCGATAACCGTTTACGATCTTTATTTAAAGGTAAAATTGAAATTTTTCACATTTGTTCAAATGTGAAGTACTTTATAAAAAAGTTATGTAATTCAATAATAACAAGGTCATGATAGAGGCACGTGAAATTTGGCAATTATAACCTCAATCTCTCTAAAAATTGAATAAAGAGGAAAATTCAAATCTACCGTTACCTAGGTGGATTGTAGGGTAATGTATCTTGGATCCTAGGTTAGCGTAGATTTTAATTTTCCTTTTATTTCCATTTTTAGACACATTGGGGTTATAATTCGTCAATTTTCACGTGCCTA
Organism: Vesta saturnalis; assembly: GCA_036346205.1. Lineage (NCBI taxonomy): Eukaryota > Metazoa > Arthropoda > Insecta > Coleoptera > Lampyridae > Vesta > Vesta saturnalis. Next base: position 1,056,653 of record JARFJB010001442.1, read on the forward strand.
TGGTCACTGCCTAATAACAAATGTAACATTCACAATGAAAACGTAACGTTCTTTTCGAAATTTTTAAGCAGTGGTAAAATTTACGTAGTGCAAATGTAAATATTGTAGTTCCAATGAAATTAATAAATTGATTAATTTAAATGTAATATGAAAAATGTGACGTATTATAATAAATATTTGTTTCCAAAATAACATAATTATAATTAAATTGAGATACTTGAAATTTAATTAAAAAAATTCTTATTATAAATAAACATGCAAAAGAAGTACATAATTACATTAAAAAGTATGTTTATTATTGGGTTTTTGAGCAGAATGTTTATTTTTAATTTTGGGATTTTTAATAATTATAATTTCGATGCACATATGTGCCAACTTAAAAATTTAAAGAATTAAAAAATAAATTTATATTTTTAGTTTTGAAGAGATTTGAACTATTTCTAAATTTGAAAAATTATAGAAAAATTTAATGCATAACTTAATAATATTAAAAACTTAAAATTTAATTGTTTATATCATCATGCTAAATAATATTATTTTTATATTGATAAACGTGTTCTAGTGCAATATTTGTAATTATTAATTGAAACAAATTTAAATTATTTATTGGCCACCTATGAAATTAGAGCGACAATCGCTATTGGTGTATATAAATTGTGAGTGATTGGGAGGGGGTTGAGTTTAGAAAGGTAAAATTTGATTAAAACCCAAAATGATTGTAAAATGCCTCAAAAGGGTTTTAAGAGTAGTTTGGAGAGATTTGGTAGTGGTAAAGATTTTCGCCCATTGTAAAGCCCGGGTTTGATTTAGAATCAGTTGGATTGTGTTTCAGGCTCATAGTAGAACCCGTCTAGCCTGAGTTTGAACATTAGCTCCCTTCCAGGTTCGAGTTTTGGACTAAAAAAGTCTACTTGCATTCTTTGACGGATTCTTTATCTAGATGTCCTAAAGAACTTACGTTTCAAATTTCAGAGTCCGGGTGCGCGAAATAAAGAAGATGACTGTATATCTCTAAAAGTGGAGGGGATACAACAATGTTAAAAATCCAGTTTTAGCCTTTGGTCTGGATCTACATTGGTGCAAAGTTTCGAAAAAATCCGCCGGTAAATAACGAAGTTATTAAGCGATGCGCGAAGTCGACTTTCCTTAGAATCCATGCGCGTGGACTGTAGTTTCGACTATACGTCACGACGCCCTAATCCCTCTCCACGCCTTCGCCGTCGGTGGCGAAATCTCGACCCTCACGTCGGGCCGTCTGCGAATTTTTATTTCGATCCCTCGCAAACGCGACCGAGGCAACCTCGAAAGGGGGGGGACGCGGCGGCCGAATGCGAGTGCTCCCGTCGAAACGGTACCCCGACACGTTTCTTATCTAGTCGAACTCGGGCCGTGTGAAAAATTTGATAAAAATCGAGTCATATTCCGAATTTGAGAGTTTATCTTATAGTTTATAATTTATATATATATATATATATATATATATATATATATATATATATATATATATATATATATATATACAGGGTGTTACTTAAGTGTATGTACTTATTTTAAGGGGTGATTCCTGAGGCGATTTCGAGCCGGAAAGTTCATATGAATGTATGTCCTCAGAAGCTTGGTTATCGATCTACAGGCTGTTGAAGTTGTTGTGTTTTTCGGTTTTTCCAATTTTTCGAAAACCCTTCTAGATATTACATTGAAATTCTACATATTGTATAAGGGCATGAAGGCACTTATTTCAACTGAAAAGTTCATTTTAATTTAACCAGTGGCGTAGATACAGCTAGGTCATGACATAAATTCCACAAAAAATGTGTTTTATATGACGCGTTTACACGATACTCATCAGAAATCAATTCCGAACAAAAAGCTCTCCATACATTTTCACGTAAAACTCACTGTTTAGGAAAAATAATTAAAAAGTGTCGTGTCGTTATAACGTGCATTTATTCCTAACATAGAAACTATTTACAGAAACTGAACAATAAAGGGAAAAACTTTTGTGCAGTCATTCATAAAAATGCTGAAAATGTCCACCATCCGCTTCTATACAGGCTTCTGCTCTTCTCCCATTGAACGACGCACTCTTTCAAAAATTCCCGGTGTGTTCTGTATGGTTGCACAGCCCTCAATTATTCTATTGCGTAAGTCTTCCAACGTCTGAACTGGCGTATTATAAACTAGAGTTTTAAGATGGCCCCAGAAATAAAAGTCTAAGCTGTTCAGATCAGGCGATCTCGGTGGCCAGAACTGGGGCCCCTCACGACCTATCCATCGATTTGGGTAAACTGAATTCAAATATTCACGCACCAAAATGCTGAAGTGGGCCGCGGCACCGTTGTGCATGAACCACATCTGCTGACGTACTAGAAGAGGGACATTTTCTAGTAATTCAGGCAAATTATTTTGAAGAAACGCACGATAGGTATTGCCGTCAAGGCGCCTTGGAAGAAAGAATGGTCCAACTAAAAATCTCCAATAATACCAATCCACACGTTGACTGAAAATTGCTGCTGAAATTTTGTTTCTACTATAGCATGAGGGTTCTCTTCGCTCCATAAATGAGCATTACGAAAATTTCTGATTGCTTCTCTGGAGAAATTTGCTTCATCCGTGAAGATAACTTGCCTGTCGAAATGAGGATTTTCTGCAACCTTCTGGAGAAACCACACAGAAAAATTCCTGCGTGCTGGAAAATCTCGTGGAAGGAGAGCTTGCACTCTTTGCAGATGATACGGATACAGCAAATATTCTCTCAAAATTTCCCATACAGTTTTGTGGCAAATATTCAACGCACTCCCAATTTTGCGTGTACTAGATCCTGGATTCTGTTCAATTTCATTGAGAACAGCCTCCTCTACTTCCGCCGTCCTCACTGTACGAGGTCGCCTTTCTCAGTTTCCATTTTGTAAACTGCCATATTGAGACACTCGAAGATGGATGTTTGTGAATGTTCTACTATCGGGAACAGCACGGTTGGGAAATCTTTCTTGGTAAAGACGCCTGGCTTGTTTAGCATTGCCGTCAGCCAGACCATAGACGAAATGCATGTCGGTCATCTCCGAAATAGCATAATTGACCATTTCTCTTACTTTTATGAAGACAAAACATTTGGAAAACAACAAAAAGAACAAATTTTTAAACTAGTTATTGCCTGTCAAGAATAAGACTGACATGACAGGATTATTAACTAAATACATAGCGATGTTTCCTTATCAACGGACAGAGCTCACTTGTGTTTTTGTGACATATCTTTATCTTGTAAATAAACTGCACGTTATAACGACACGACAGTTTTTTATTATTTTTTCCTAAACAGTGAGTTTTACGTGAAAATGTATGGAGACCTTTTTTGTTTGGAATTGATTTCTGATGGATATCGTGTAAATGCGTCATACAAAACAGTGGCGTAACACACTTTTTTGTGGAATTTATGTCATGACCTAGCTGTATCTACGCCACTGGTTAAATTAAAAATGAAATAAGGGCCTTCATGCCCTTATACAATATGTAAAATTTCAATGTAATATCTAGAAGTTTTCGAAAAATTTGGAAAAAACCGAAAAAACACAACAACTTCAACAGCCTGTAGATCGATAACGAAGCTTCTGAGGACATACATTCATATGAACTTTCCGGCTCGAAATCGCCTCAGGAATCACCCTTAAAATAAGTACATACACTTAAGTAACACCCTGATATATATATATATATATATATATATATATATATATATATATATATATATACAGGGTGATCCAATAAGAGTGGCCACCGGATTTATCTTCGCAACCGCGCATCTTACAGCATTGGGGAAAAATATTGACAAATGTTGCTATAAGAAATCGTCATAAAATACTTAGAAGTCCCAAAATCAACACTAGAGGGCGAAATTGGCAAGTCAACATACAAAATCTTAAAAATTTGGGATTTAAATATAACCAACGTATATGAAGTATGCGATTTTATTAATCTACGTATTTTCGCTTCAAATTTTGTCAGAACAATTTTCACCTAGGTACTATAATAACAGCATGATTGAGGTTATGAGAACAAAATATTTATTTGACCTTAATTTCGGATTCCGCCAACCCAATTTTACAACCTGTGCTTTATTGGACACATAAATGTTCTCCTCTTTTCAGTTTATTAAGAAATATTTTTATCTTAATTCTTTAAAAGAATAAAAAATTTAAAATAAAAGAAAGTTTATTTCTTTCGTACACTGAATGAAAAAGTTAAATAGAAACAGGTTATTTTTTATATCAAATTTAACAGACCGTTCAATGTAGAATGTAACTCTGAAAACCGGGAAAGGATATCTTGTTCGGTTCAAAAGTTATAGCAGAAAATGTCCGATGAAACTGTTGCGAGTTCATATGTGAAAAAAAAAGATAAATATTATACATAATATAAAACTGAATAAATATAATCTTTTCATAAATTACAAATTACAAAATCATTTTTATTGACATATAAATTTATGATTACTACGAGATTATTATTTACATTAAACGTGAAAACAACTATTAACATACAGTTTATTCTATCAAAATAAGCAAATTTTAGATGAATTAATAAATTTAACGCAAATGCTCAAATTGTTTCCCATCGTTTTCTATGCAAAGATTCAACCGTAGGTTGGTTGACAGTACAGCTGTGTCTATTTCTGCCCTGGGTACATTATTGGCAACGTTTGTTATTCTGTCAATCGTATCTTCCCGAGTGTTTGGTCTATTTTTGTAAACAATGGATTTTATTCTGCCCCATACATAAAAATCCATGCAAGTCAGGTCACGAGACCTAGGTGGGTAAAAAACACACTTCTTCTACCTATCCATCCATCAGGAAATTGATCATTTAAATATAGTCTCACATTACGGGCAAAGTGAGCAGGACAGCCGACTTGCTGCAGCCACATATACCTACGAATACCCAAAGGAACAAGAAATGGTGATATATTCCACATGTTTAATGCACCTTCAAAAATGTGCGGACCAATAATCGTTCCATTAATAATCCCACACCATGCATTACCTGTCCATCGTTTTTGATGGTCCATTTCAGGCATCCAGTGTGGATTGTTCTCGCTCCAATAATGCATATTGCGAATATTCACTCTTCCTGTATTACTAAAGGAAGCTTCAGTCCACAATATCTGCGATAAAATGTGAGGATTTTCACGAACCGTTCCACGAAACCAATAACAATAATTTAATCGGTAGTCAAAGTCCGCTTCGCCTAAGGTTTGACGTAGGACCATGCGGTATGGATGTATTTATATTTTGCAAAAATTATTTGAACTGTACCCTAACTAATTCCCAAGTCTCGTACAATTTCCCTTATACTAATCTGAGGTACTGCGTGAACATACGCAAGGGTATTAATAACGTTATCTAAATACTCTTCTGGAATGATGCATTCGGAGTGCGCAACGCAATGCATATTGTCTGGATGCTATAACTGTCTTTTCGTCGCATTGAAAATATATCGATATCATATCGTAGGTTTCCTCATTTGTAGAAGGCATACTTCGAAACACTAATTTATTTAAAACGTTAGAAATATTACAACAATAGAACTTTTAAATAAAGACCAATAAAAACTAAAATTGACACGCAATGGACTATTATTCATTTAGTAGCAACATAATTTGTTTTTCTAAGGATACTAGATTTCGATTTTGTTAAGACGCGCATAAGCTTGCTTCCCTATGCATGCGTAAGTTTAGGTTGAATTAAAACTAATATGAGTTCAGAATTCAAATTCCCGTCTTAAATACGTAAACTAATTGTGACTCGATTGGTTTTCGTTCATTACGGACCTGTATTTGTACACATGAGGAAGCGGTCACATATTTACACTGTTGTTAAATTTAACTAATTGATGTAAACAATAAATTTATATTAGGTTTAATTTTTGCAATTTTATTTCACATATTGAACAGTTTCATCGGACACTTTCTGCTGGACATCGTTAACAATAAATAACTACAGTTTGTATAATATGTATAATATTTATAAATTTTTTTTTTACATGTGAAATCGCAACAGTTTCATTGGACATTTTCTGCTATAACTTTTGAACCGAAAAAGATATCCTTTCCCGATTTTCAGAGTTACATTCTACATTAAACGGTCTATTAAATTTGATATAAAAAATAACCTGTTTCTATCTAACTTTTTCATTCAGTGTACGAAATAAATAAACTTTCTTTTAATTTCAATTCTAATATAAAAATATTTCTTAACAAAATGCGAAATTAAGGTCAAATAAATATTTTGTACTCATAACCTCAATCATGCTGTTGTTATAATCCCTAGGTGGAAATTTATTATGAGAAAAGTTGAAGCGAAAAATACGTAGATTAGTAATATCACATATTTGATATACGTTGGTAATACTTAAATCCCACATTTTTAAGATTTTGTATGTTGACTTGCCAATTTCTCCCTCTAGTGGTGATTTTTGGGACTTCTAAGCATTTTATGACGATTTCTCATAGCAACATTTGTCAATATTTTTTTCCCAATGCTGTAGGATGCGCGGTTGCAAAGAAAAATCCGGTGGCCACCCTTATTGGATCACCCTGTATATATATATATATATATATATATATATATATATATATATATATATATATATATATATATATATATACCAAGTGTTACCTTTTTTGAGATAATGCCACTTTTAATATTTCTTGATTTTACCGTGCTTTTCTGCAAATATCGAAGTATACAAGAGTAACAAGCCGTCTTATCGCAAACTTATACTAAGTTTTTTTATTCCTTATTAAGTGATCGTTCATATTATTTTATCAGAAAAGCCTAACATGTCTTTGGTTCTTGCCTAGAACTTGTTAAACATGAAAGTTTTAATTTGTAAAAAAGCAATCACTAAAATTCAAACGTGGATTTAGTCTAAAATCTTTCGTTTAAGATAGTATGAATAGATTTACAAAAAAATTTTTACAAATTGGAAAAATTGAATTTAATTACCAAAGTACCCCCTAGGCGCATTCGCCAAAACGTAAAATAGCCCTTCATTATTTAGTTTAGATAGTTTAAAAGAGCAGATTTTTAGAAATTGTCCTATTTATTAAACCATTAATAGTGTTATTATTGGTGTTCAAAATGAGAACTGAAAATTATAAATGATACGAAAGTGGAATAATCGGCAGCCGATGCACCCCGTTATGGCACGTCGTTCAGTTGTGAAATGGCAACGCTGCTTTTAAAAGTACAAAAGTTATGGCCATTTATGTGAATTTTGAAAAATCGAAACGTCGTGATAACTCGAAGCCGGTACCCGTTAGACAGAATCAGAGCCGATTGTATTCAATTTCGCGCCAAAACCCATCGATTTGGACACCTCACACAAATATTTGGAAAAAATTGTGTTTTGTTCGAAAAATATCTTAACGCTATCCCCCTTGATTTTTATTTTGAGTTTTTAAAGGCCATTCAGTACGAACTAATGATCCAACTTTGGTCCCCAGTTCGTTTCGATGAAAGGAATCGTAAAAGACCGAGGAACCCCCCCTCCCCCTGTTTCTTCCATTTTTATTGACACGTGAATTTTTTCCATTTAAAAAGCATTGAAAAAGTTCGCAACTCGTTCAAATCCGATCCAATTTTCGAGCTTTATACGTCATTCGATTCTAATTCGTATGAATCCCAGATCTTAATTTGGGGAGTTTCACATTGACTCTTTGCTCTCCTAACTTTCCTAGGACGCGTTCAGTATGCTCTTTCTGTCTGCCACCCCTCTCATTCATTCATATATCCCAATATCTCCACTCTTTTGTTTGGCTTACATACGTTCAACTCGTTCTCTACATCATTCCAAAAGTTTTCACACTATTGGTTTCTTTTTCCATTCACCGGTGCATAGCATGCAATGGGAAAATTTTTTCGAAGTTTCACATTCATTCTAACCCACATTACCCGGGGGATACCAATTCGTACTGTTTAACACATTTTTTCGCTCTTTCACTTACGATCACTCCAATTCCTTTAGCACCATGCATTTCAGTCTCAACTCCTGACCATAGTGCTAAAATGCCCCTCTCCATCTCCACGGTATCCTTCTCTTTGCGCTTTGTGTTCGATACACGCAGAATATCAAGCAGCCTTTCATTCATTACATTCGTAATTTCGAATTCTTTACCATGCATACCTGTATCATTCCACGTACTAACGCGCATTCTTTCCTTGCACTGTCGTCAGCAACGGGGCCTGTATGACTTTATTATGACTCCCATTATTTGGGATCTGTATTAATAGGCACCATTTTGGATGTTGGAGTGAGTAAGCGCCGCCTGTTGTCTCGTTCCTTTAATCTATCCTCTCGTCCGGCGCCATTTTGTGTAGTTATAGCGTTTTTAAATCCCCTTAATCCCTATATAGTGCGGTTCTGGCGTGTTTCATCTGATACAATTCTACTTATTGCCGTTTTGGCTCCCCTACCCGACAACCCGCATGAACCATGGCGACTACCATCTCGGATCTTCCTTTCCAATCAACTTTTGATAGACTCTCCGCACATTTACAACCACTACTAGCCCCACACAATCCTACGTCTAATTACTTCTTGTCCGCACTCCCGTTTGCTTCTAATTGGTCTCCACCTGTACTCCCTCCCCTTTTCTTATATATGGCAATATGGTGTTCTGCTGGGGTACCCTTTTCATCTTGTTTATACATGTCTTTGTTTTTGAGTCATCTGTTAAGTTTCTGCCATCTTCTTTGCGTCCGTGGTATATCATTGTAATTTGAAAGCTAACTAAGCTAGTATCATCATCTTGTGGTATAATTAGAAATTGGCATGCAGTTTGCAATGCCATCTTGCAGTATTATTTAAAAACAGCGTCATTTTATAGTTAGGACGTAATGTGCAACAACATATTGTAGCGAAATTTTAAAAGCTAAATATATTGCTGGCGCCATCTTGTATAATTGGAAGTTGAAATTCGCGCCATCTTGTGGAATAAGAATTTAATATGCAGTTTGCAACACCGCTTTGAGATAAATTTAAAAGCTGACTAAGACCAGAAGTGCCATCTTGAGTAATTAAAAGTTAACCAACGTGTGGCAACACCACCCAGTGGTATAATTTGAAATGTGAGTTAAAACTAGAACATACATCTTGTGATATGATTAACTGTTAGCACATTCGTTAATTTGTTAATGTCTAAAAACTGCAATTACAAATTGTTAATAATATCAGAATGATTAAAAGTCAAAATAAAATTCTTAATAACGGGAACAGGATCAGGAAAATCATTAAATGGTTTGTTTTCATAGTATGTTTGCATGCATTTTTGGAAGAATGTCTTAAGGTTTGCTAATTGTTAAATTTCCCAATAAGCAAAAAGGTATTGCAGACGCAAGAAACTAAAAGCTGTCAAAAATTGAAAGGATCACCTGCGAAAAATATAATTTGAAACTATAATATGTGAAAAATGTTGTAAATTTACTCCTGGCAAGTTCCGATTCTTCAATAAATTTTCGGTAATAGAAATGTTGGTGTTTGTAGAGCAAGGAGGTTGAAGACTTTACGGTAAGGTTTGTTGTTCTGTTTGTATTTGTTCTGAACTAAGCCATCGCTGTAACCCTCGCCTGTTGCACTGGAACGCCACCCTTTGCGTCGATTGAGAGTTAACAGGTCCCTACCTGCATTTAACAACATTGTGATGGATTATCGGCGGAAACAGTGGCCTATAACCTGCTTAAACTGCTCGGGATTCGGGATTTTTAAAAAGTAAATGTTTTTAGTCATATCCCCAATTTCATGAATCTCGACTACTTTGTTTAAGTGCATTTTCTTCAACCGTAGTTTTTTACCTTTTCATCTTCCAACCTACATGTACATATGTAGGTATAGAAGGTTATGCAATCGACTTTTTTCACTATTGCTAAATCGATTTGTTAGTTCATTTTATAACTTTTGGTCAAGTTTCGCCACGGTCGGCCATGATTTCTGGAAGTGTGTGTGTGTGTGTGTGTGTGAACGCGCGTGTGTGCGTGCGTGGGTGCGTGCATGCATGTGGGTGTGTATGTGTGTTGGTGTGGTGTGTGGGTGTGTGTGTGTGTGTTGGTGTGTGTGTTGGTGTGTGTGTGTGTGTGTGTGTGTGTGTGTGTGTGTGTGTGTGTGTGTGTGTGTGTGTGTGTGTGTGTGTGTGTGTGTGTGTGTGTGTGTGTGTGTGTGTGTGTGTGTGTGTGTGTGTGTGTGTGTGTGTGTGTGTGTGTGTGTGTGTGTGTGTGTGTGTGTGTGTGTGTGTGTGTGTGTCTGTGTTTGTGCGTGTGCGTGTGTGTATGCTAGTATCCACGATAACTTCAAAACGAAAACACCTACGCACTTATAATTTTATATTTAAGCTTGTTTTCATTTCGCTTGGAGCTGATTAGATTTTGGGAGAAATCCTGCGGTGGGGAGGGGAGGGGGTGTATTAGGGCAGTTTTTTGTTTTTATCAAATATTTCTGACAGCGGCATATTTCAAAGATATAAAAATACCTGGATATAGACCTTAAACATGTCGATTATGTTCTATGCAATTTTAGATATACTATAGAAGCGGCGGCTTTGGAGTTTTTTTTAAGTTAACATGCATTTATGTCTATTAATCTCTATCTGAAATGAAGTTTTAAACGTCATTCTGACATAGACTAATGTTGTTGTTTTAACATTGTTGCCTGTTTTCGTTATGAACGTATAAAGAAGAGGTTGCATAAGTTAGCATCTAGATGACTATTAACTTCTGTCTGACATGGAGCTTTAAACGTCTGTTTGACAGAGATTATTTCTTTTAATTTCCACTTGGTAGGTTGGGAGGTCGTGTGGTGTTCCACACCAGACAAACTTCGTAGACATTTCTGATTACAGTAACTGTTTTTGTTTTGAGAATTTTAATCAGGAGCGCAAAGTTTAAATCTCTCTCATTATCAATTTTTAATTGACTTAGCGCTTCGCATCTACAAGCTCTGAAAATACATATAGCAACAATAGCCTAACGCAAAGGAAAAGGCCTCGTATATCATTCCCTCCCGAAGGGGGAGGGCGGGCTGCTTGAGCTTTCCAATTTCCTTCATCCACACTCATAGATTCCCAGCATACATACTTACATACATTACGTATATATGCATGGTAGGATTATGGATAGGCGTGGTCAGGATAGGATCGGAAGGAACGGAGTTAAACCTCATACAGGGTAGACGGTAACAGGAATCGAACCCATTACCTCCCGAATGCTAAGCATGCTTTTTAGGCTGTTGTACCGAGCTAGTGAAGTTATGGTGAATAACTCTAGCTCGGTACAACAGCCTAAAAAAAATTTAACAAATACGGTATATTTTCTATTTTTCTTGAAAGTCAATCTTACCATTGATAATACAAAATTTTCATTCATTAATAAGGGTCTTTAATTTTTTTGGTGTGTAAGTTTCTGCTCTTCTTTTTAGGAACTCCAAAAGCTTTGGATACTTTGATATGTCAGTATTGTGCTCCAAACTTTACGTATTCTTCAACATTAAATAGGTGGACCACAATGTTGACGATTTATGTTTTTTTAGATATTTCTTTGAAATAGACCAGGAAAGTATTTTCCTGTACAATTAGGATTTATAATACAATACAATTATCAGAATTATTTCTTTTAAGAGAATAACGATTGTTATAGTTTTCGAGGTTGATTATAATACATTTGTACTGAAGAGGAGATATAAATGATCGAGAACGTACTGTAGACAATATTGTACGAGCTATTGAGCTGCATTTGCTTCATAGAAAATTACATTATCAGGTTAACTTTCTTGATCAGAGATAATAATTTCCAAAATAATAAATAAAAGTAATGGCAGAATAGATGAATTAATGTCTTCGTACATTTTATCACTAGCTGGATACTGATCATTTCTAATCATTTCGTAAGTACCTTTAAAATTCGATATTCTTCATCTGGTTCTTTTTATTATTTCTGATCATGACACGCGTTTGAGAGGATTTCAAGATGTATTTTAACCAATTATCATATTTGAACCAAATTTACTTGAGATAACAATATCGTCTTTGTACTTCGATATTAATAGTTGTTTCATCTGAAATGTATTCTGATATTAGAATAATTTTCAACTGCTGCATAGAAAACTGGCAATCTTCATTCTGTTCTATGTGTTGATATATTTGCGTTATTGCTGCATCCACTAATAATACTTGTGGATGAATTTTTTTCATGTTCAGGTACCTTAGCAACTAAATACTTCAATGAATAGTAGCAATCACCATGATATCGTGGTTTCAATGTTACTAAATCCATCATCCATTCTTTTCTATTGTTAACTAACTGTATTTTTCTTCTGAAATTTTTCTTTTGGTTTTTTCCTTTTCATCACTAACTTCCTTTCCTCAAATGAAACAAAGCCAAATGATGATGATGATGATGATAAACTTTCTTTTTTTTTGGAGGAGAAGAATTCATTGGTTTCTCTTGCTTTTAATAGGCTTTAACGTATTTTTTATTAATATACTTCTGCCGACATGATGTATGAGCATATACTTCACGCGTATTTAAGTATTGTAATAATCCATCGTTGCTCTCCTGGGAAGCTTGTTTCAAAGTTCACAATCCTCGTTTAATTTTTACAATACAATTTACATCATTAGTGCTCTGAGATCCAAAATTTCCGCAAAGGAAACAAAACATTTTCTTCAACATCTCTTGAATTAATGTTCTTACTGCCACTATCCATAATTAATATTAATATGCAACAAGGAATGTTAAAAAAACGGGCCCTCGAAAATGAAAAGGAATCAAATAAAATTGATTTTTTTTAGTTACACTATAATATTATTACTGTAGCGACACACGATACATACGTTTTAGTGGGAGATTATAATCGAGAATTCAACAAATGCTGCCAAAAATAACGTTGTACAAGCACGATACTAAACTGTTTTCGAAGCGGAGAAACAGTAGCCACTCATGATCTCCTTATCTCCCCATCTTACTTCCTCCTACCTATACCTGTACATGAAATGCCTTTTCAAGGCTGCCTAGTGTCCCTTTGTGTACTTATAGAAGCTAAATAGTTCTCGAGAGTACCGAGCAAGCTAGTAGAGTTGCGGTAGTACGACCTTCTTAGCCTTCGGGAGGTCATGGGTTCGATTCCCGTTACCGTCTGTCCTGTATGAGGTTTTTTCAGGGGTTTTGTTACACTAGTAGCGAAATGGTCCCTGCGTATACGCACACTATGTGCGGCTATTTAGGGGAATGCTGGTGTAGTATCCTCCCCCTCAGAACCCTAACTCTGTTTCATCCGATCCTATCCTGACCACACCCATCCTTAGTCCCACCATGCATATACTATATGTAATGTATGTATGTATTCTGGCAAACCATGGTTGTGGTTGAAGAGGCTTGGAAAGCTGAAACAGCCCGGCGTTCCCTTTGTGGCCTTTTCCTTCTTCTCGAGGATCAAATTTATCTTTCTTTCGAACAGGAAGATAGTAGATTTTGGGAAACTTTAACGGCTCTCACAAACTGTCGTTACGGAGAAAGCATGTTTGAAGGTCCAACAATCACTCTTCCCATTTTAAATATTGTAAGCGTGGTAACCTGGAGATTTTAGTGGCGTAGTAGGTATACAAAATATTAATTTGATTTTGAAAATATTTATACGGGTGCCCACGAGATCACTTTCCGGCTGCCATTTTTATTTATCTATCGATTTAAATGAAACTTGGCAGAGTTGTTACTCTAACCAAACGTCATTTTTAGCAATTTTTGACAAGCATTTCCGACTTCCGTTTTCACCGGAAATGACCTTAACTTTGATTTTAAATGACACCCCTGTATATTTTTGTTTTCGGATTCTGGAGGTCATTTTACGGCCGATTGCGTAATATTTAAATTGATTCTTTTCCAAATGTAATTTTAAAATTGAATTTTATTTTCTCATCCAAGTGCCATGACCATCTTAAAATCATTCTACGTACTTAACTCACTTCCAGAAAATGCAAACTCACTTTTATCTTTGTTAACTTTTTACTACAACGTTCTAAACTTTATTTTTGCCGTAGCTCAAAAAATTAAATGGAAGCATACCACTTTCATAAAACTACTAAATGCAGTATTTTAAAACGAATTTAATGACGTATAACACGTTTTGTCATTTTACCCATTTTCGATTTAAAACATTTTTATTTTTATATTTACGTCTTACTCATTAATAATATACACTTCCTATGTCACAGCACATCAGAGTTGCCATGAAAACAATAGGTGGCTAGGTTGCCATGGAAACACCATGGTAAATTTAAAAGTTTGACAGGTAATAATAAAGGTTGTTGTTTATATATAAATCTAATATTTTACTTAAAAATTAAATTAAAGTTTGTACTTAGTTTAATTATAAAATTAACAAAAATGTTTACCAAGAGTGAGCAGGTTGATATACTTATTATGTATGGACAATGTGCCAAAATGCAGCGGAAACCGAACGAGTTTATCGGCAAGAATATCCTGAGCGTCTTCATCATCCTACAAGACAATACATTATCTACCTTATAGGAAAAATGCGCCAATAACCAGATAATTTGCAACAACATTTTATTATTAATGAACAAACGGAAGAAAATGTAATAGCATATGTCATTCAAAACCCCACAGCATCCACAAGGGAAATTGCCTTTGAATTAGACATTGGCGCAGAATCAGCAAGAAAGATCTTGAAGAAACATGGATACAAATCATTTAAGTACCAGCTTCACCAACATTTGTACGAGGGAGATTTTGTTAGAAGACTGGAATATTGCAACTGGTTCTTGGAACATAACGATGCCGATAATAGCCTAGCCAATTCTATTTTGTATTCTGACGAGTCGAGATTTACCAATAATGGAATGTTCAACCGGCAAAATACAAGATATTGGTCAACGATAAATGAACATCGAATGATGGAAGGTAATTTTCAAGAGATATTTGGAGTAAATGTATGGGCTGGAATAATTGGTACTCGTATTGTGAGACCGATTCTTTTCCAAGGGCATTTAAATGCAGAACGATATTTTTACAACATGAAATTGAAAATTTTTGGAGGAATTACCGTTGAAATAAATAATCAACACATTTATTATCAACAAGATGGTGCGCCGGCTCACAACGCTATTGTTGTGAGAAATTACTTAAAAGAACGATTTGGAGAACATGTTATCTCTATCAGTGGACCGATCCGGTGGCCTCCTTGTTCGCCTGACCTTACACCTCTTGACTTTTTTTTGTGGGGCCATATTAAGGAAATTGTTTACCGAACACCGCCAACAACACTTAACATCTTAGAAAACCGTATACGAGCGTTTTTCGTGTTAGGAAATGTCAAGAGGTAGAAGGGCAGCACTTTGAACATTTAATTGGTGGTTAAAAGGTCCAAAAGTTATAATCTAATACCTATTGTTAATGTTATATTATTGTTAATGTTATAAATTTTTTTATTATTTTTAATACTGTTTAAAATTATTACACTCTGTTTGTTTTAAAATAAATTTTGTTCAATCGTTGTCTGAAAAATTGGGAAAATACGCAAAACAATGCATTAAAATTGTGCTGCTTTAAAAACAACTCTCAGATGCGCCTATAATGCGACAAAAATAAAGTTTAGAACGTTCTAGTAAAAAGTTAACAAAAGTAAAAGTGAGTTTGAATTTTTCTGGAAGTGAGTTAAGTATGTAGAATGATTTTAAGATGGTCATGGCACTCTGCATGAGAAAATAAAATTCAATTTTAAAATTACATTTGGAAAAACACCGATTTAAATATTACGCAATCGGCCGTAAAATGACCTCCAGAATCCGAAAAACAAAAATATACAGGGGTGTCATTTAAAATCAAAAGTTAAGGTCATTTCCGGTGAAACCGGAAGTCGGAAATGCTTGTCAAAATTCTTAAAATGACGTTTGGTTAGAGTAACAACCCTGCCAAGTTTCATTTAAATCGATAGATAAATAAAAAATGGCAGCCGGAAAGTGATCTCGTGGGCATCCGGTATAATTTCCATTAACTATATTAATGCTTTGGAAAATTGCCCTTTATAACATTTTACAATGTATTATTATTCGTTTTCCAAATTGTTTTAATTCATAATTATAGAACATAATCCCTCATTTAATCACTCGTCTGAGCTGCTATCTTCCCCTAAATTTATAATAATACGTTCAGTTTGAGTCTCAAGAAAATGTTCGTTTTTTATGTAATTTTTTTCATTCTCAATCACTTTTTTACAACAATCTCGCCAATGGTCCCGGGTGACATACAAAATTTCTTTTTCTATCAAACCTTTTACGTCGTTGAAATTGAATATTACGTTTCTTTTCGTACCGTTATTTTTTATTTGTGCTAATATTAATTCAATCGGATTTAAAAATCGGGTGATATGGTGGAAGTCTTAAGTACTTGTACATTGTGATTTTTTTTAGTTAATATGGGGTCAAATTTATACGTCGTATATTGTTTTTTATGTTGCTTAATTATTTAGTACAACTGCCGTTTGACCATTTATGGAGTAAACCTTTTCCCGGCAACCACTTTACCATTTCTTCTTTTTTTGGAATTGCTGGTTGGAGCTCGATCAACTTGAACGTAAGGTGCATTGTCTATTACAAGTACTAAATTTGGTGGCAGATCAACATCTTGATTTTACATTCATTAATTTTAAAAGTACACCACTAGGTGTCGTCACAAAAACAAAACCAATCAATCAGAATACAGAATCTTAGACCTCTGGATCCACCACTACTATTAATTAAAATGTCTGCGACGTTGTTGCCAGACAAAACAAAAATGGTCGCCAAACCAAAGTTGGTTTCCAAAACAAAAATGACCACAAAACCAAAATGACTGGCACCAACCAGAAACAAGGTCGTGGCCTAACCTTAGGACCTCCAATCAGAACGCGAGACCCGGGCGCGCACACAACCAATTAGAAGTCAGGGCTGCGGGCTGTCCTGAGGGCCCATTATTAGGATACTATTTCAAACTTTTAGTTTTTTCCGACAAGGGGGCGAACACCGAGAACAAGCCACAAAATGGACTCCATCAATCAGGGCTTGGTCTGTCATTAGGTCATCCAATCAGAACGCGGGGCCTGAGACAGTATGCGCGCGCACGATCAATCAGCTAGAAGTGGGCGTGGCCTATGACGTCATCCAATTAAACTCCATCTCACTCCCACGCACCTCAGGCTCACCCATTTTCCATCCCACAACCACTCACTGAACGAGCTTGAAATTATAAGAGAATTTAGTCCCATGCGCCTTTTATTCTACTTACATCCATACACACCCACATCCGCACCCACGTACGTACTCACGTACACACCCACGCACGCACGCACCCATGCACACATACATTTTACCTTAGTATAAAAAAAGTAAAGACGCGTATCCAAGAAGAAAAAAGGGTTTGTGTAGGGATACATATACAGTGTGGGTGAGTTGGTATTACACACCCCGTAAGTTTCTAAATATCAAGATATTTAAATCTTTCAAAAAGTATTTCTAAATAATTTTTTCCGCTCTTTTCAATGCTCTTACTTAAAATGCTCCCATGAAAAAAACAAAAGAGCAGCAAAAACTAAAGTGATTTTTTTAAATGGAACACCCTGTCATTTTTTATTATCTGAAATTCTATTAAATTCTACATAAATAAGTTAGTTAGGAACAACAAAAGAAATTTCCGGTAGTTGGTCATTCTTGCGGCCATAAATGGGGTCCCCTGTTTCCAAAATACTTATTACCAAATTCTCCATTTAAAAAATTTGTCACTGGTTGTGCATTATGTGGCATTATTATTATTATGGATTATTATCCTTAAATTATGTGGATTTTGCAAAAAAATTGTCGCTAGTAGGCCACATTTGCGGTAGTTATGGAAATAACTTAAATGTCACTTTGTTGTCAAAATTGCCAGAAATTAGTTTAATAAATTAATAAGTAAATTTGTTCGGTTAGTCGTACGTGTTTTTGTGAGTTGCAAAAAAAGAAATGGTATTTACAAACGTAGAAAAAACAGATATGTTGCGCTGTTTCTACTTATCAAATGAAAACTGCCCCCAAGCCTCATATTTCTATAATAATCAATATCCTAATAGAAGCCAACCTCATTACAGAACTTTTTTAAATTTGCACGTCTTATTAACAAGATTTGGGAGTTTTGAAAAACCACGCAATTTAAGGATTAGAAATGTAGATAGGAATGAGGACGAGGAAATATACATTTTAGCTTATTTTAGAGCATTTCCGACCTCATTTGCCCGGGATGCAACTTGTGAGCTACAAATTTCAAGAAATAAAATACGGAAAACTTTAAAAGCATATGCCTTTAAAGTACAACTTGTACCAAATCTACAGCCACGTGATTCTCAAAATGGAATAAATTTTTGCAATTGGGTATTAAATGAGGGAAGACAGTATTTGCCTTTTATTTTGTGGACCGATGAGTCAAATTTTCATCGGAATGGTGTTTTTAATAAACATAATAATCATTTTTGGGATGATGTAAACCCTCATAAAGTTCGCGAAACAAGGAATCAAGTTCAATTTTCTACGAATGTATGGATAGGTGTAGTTGGTGATCATTTATTAGGACCATATTTTTATAACGGAACACTTAATCAACATCGCTACTTAAACTTTCTTCAAAATGAACTTCAAGATTACTTAGATAATCTCCCTTTAAATCTTCTGACTCAAATATGGTTTCAACGTGATGGTGCACCACCGCATAATGCACAACCAGTGACAAATTTTTTAAATGGAGAATTTGGTGATAGGTGGTTTGGAAACAAGGGACCCCATTTATGGCCGCCCAGATCACCTGATTTAACTGTACTCGATTTTTTTGTTTGGGGATTCTTAAAGAATAAAGTGTACAGTACCAATTCTCAAACTTTGGAAAAGCTGAAAAATAAAATAAGAATGGCAGTCTAGCAAATAACACCCGAAATGTTACGCAAATGTCAACAGAATTTATTCAGAAGAGCACAGCTAGGGCTTAATAACAATGGTGGACATTTTGAACAATTAATGCATTAATATTTGTCTTCGTCTTTGTTATTCATTTTAGTTTTTTTAAATAAATTAATGTTTTCACAACAAACCGACATTTGAATGTTTGTATGACTACCGCAAGCATGGCCAACTACTAAATAAAAATTGTGTCATATGTAGAATTTAATAGAATTTCAGATAATAAAAAATGACAGGGTGTTCCGTTTAAAGAAATCTCTTTAGTTTTTGCTGCTCTTTTGTTTTTTTCATGGGAGTATTTTAAGTAAGAGCATTGAAAAGAGCGGGAAAAATTATTTAGAAATACTTTTTGAAAGATTTAAATATCTTGATATTTAGAAACTTACGGGGTGTGTAATGCAAACTCACCCACACTGTATAAAGAAACGTGAATGCTGAATTCTTATTTTATTTTTGAGAAATCTGATAGTGAATAAAACGCATTTCCAAGAAGGAAAGGAAAGGTGTGCATATGAATAAGAAAAAACAAATGTACACGTTGTAGTGTCCCCCAGGTACCCTATCTAGAAAAGCGTAATTTGAATGTATTCGCCATAATGCAAATTCAAGAACGAAACAATCGCTAAGTGATTTATCTTGACTTGACTGACAATAATGTTACTATTACTCAAATTAATTGCCTGCCTTACTTTGACTTTCCTGGCAATAATTAAAACATTAGTCTGATATTTAATTACTCGCAAACCTCAAATCTGATCAAACGAAGTGGCCGTCTAGTGGTAGGTACGTTGTGTCATCTGAATTAGATAGGCTGGATGAGGTAAGTGTTGCATCATGTGGGGCAGGTAACAAAAATGAAATTACTCAAATTAAAATCAACGGGCTTTGCGCAATGGTGGTTCAGCCCGTTAATGTACTATTGTGGGAAAGAACCACCAATAAAACCCACTTTATTCCTAAATAAGTAATTGCACAAGTACATTAATAAATTAGGTTAAAGTGCGTACAAAATTATAACATTAAGAGAAAAATAAATAAAAAGTAGTTTAGTTGCACATGAACACAATAAAAAAAAGCCCCATGTAGTCACACCCACAATTGTGTCATAAATAATCAAAATAAAACCATAATAGAAATCGTAACACCAAACATGTGGCCCTTTAAAATCAATCATGCCGGTCTTTAAGTAAATAACCACATAAAACTATAAAGCAAATTACGGTACATATAAAATACAACAGTGAAATTGCACAGGTGATAATAAGGTAATGGCAAGGACAAAAGGAAATAGACAAGGAATTTACACGTACATAATTGTTTATTGTCCACTATAGCACAAAATATGTAGGAAAAATTACAACCAATTGCATATAAAGAGAAATTAGTTCGCAGACAAACAATTCTACCTAACAACTGACACACAAAAAAACCTCATTAAAACAAAGCCTTACAAGGGTAAATTATAAATATATCACAACATCGTGACCGATATATAATTTTGAGTGCGTTAGAAAAATACAGCGCTCCTTTCTCAGGTTACATATTCATCTATACAACAATAAAAACAATGAAAAGAAAATTCGAGGTGTTTAATGGTTATTTGGCCTCGGGAGTGTGTACACACTTGGAAATTGCCTTTTACAATTAATATCCAAAGCGGTATCATGTACCCGTTCATCAGCCCACCTCTACACAAATATAAATATAACCAACAACCAACAATGCTAATTCTCACCAATACCAGAGTGAGAGAGCCCTGTACTGTCTTTTATTTTAGCAGCTTTCAACTTAAGGAGCCCGCGTGCGAATAAGATACCTTTGCAAGGCAATGCTCAATTTTTTAATAGGTTATATAGGCTTGTAGAATCATTTGCTGCCTGCCTTAATTTATATAAAAATACCTACTTACACTTGAATTCCTTTAATTGATCACAAACACAAATCGTTAACATACGCGGTTTAACTTCAAAAAGAATGACTGTTATTTATAGATTAATATTTGAAAAACACATTAAAACTAACCCCGAAAAAAAAGACAAATTAGTGTTAGCTAATTCAAAATCGATCTGACTCGATTGACACTCTAACTGTAACTATCTTTTCTCCGATTTCAAAACTAACTATCTTTACCCCCGCAATCAACCCCCATTTTCAAAAGTTATATAAAAACAAGAAACATTAATTTACGTAGAAACAGTTTCATATTAATGATTGCACGACATTTTAATTTTAAAAATATGCATTCGTCCATAACACACCTTATATTTAGCTCTCGAGTTTCCAAGTAACAAACAAAGATATCTTTTGATCGCGGTCTGTACCGTTAGTAATTAACTACTAACTAGTGACATTTTTATATTAAGAATCGACGCATTAGAATTTCCAATTATTCTACTACTCAAACCCCAACATGTGTTTTTCAACACTAGCCAAATATCAGTTACATACATTCTCACATTTCTTACATAAAAATATATAAATAAAAAGTATTTTGAAAACATTAGCAAGTTACGACGTATTATCAAGATATTGAAAATCCACTAATTATCTTTTCTATCGCTGTAACAATGGCGATTTGACAAACGTTTACTACAATAATAAACTTTTCGCGGTCCGCTACCTACAACGTTCGTTTGGCGTCTGTTAAAATTAAATATTGAAATCGTGCCACTCCACACGGGAGACTTTGTTCAGAAAACTTAATTTGCTTCCTTGTTCATCCCTCCCCTTTCTACCCGTTAGGGGAGGATTTCGGGACAGACTTCTTAAGGCATATCGAAATATTAATCTTCATGTTTCTGGGCTTAACGGCTTTTAACACGGCAGATTTCCAACTCCCCGGGTTTACAAAAAGACCTATTTTTCAACCCTTAATTTCTACCCCTTATGGTTTGAGTTTTTCCAAAAATCCTACATTAGTGTGCGCCTACGTGGTAACGGGTGCATGTTACCCAAAATTGAAGTTCCTAGGCCTAACGGTCTGACCTTGGCGTTGATTGACAAGTGAGTCAGTCAGTGAGTGATAAGTGAGGACAAAGCTTTTTATTAATGTAGACATATTGATATTAATTATTATTATTTAGCCAAACATAAAGCTAAGTATTTTTGTGCCTGTCACATATACTGATTAGCTTATATCATAAAATGCAATATTGGCAACACATACTAGTCGAGAAAGGGATTTGTTTACAAAATAACATAAATTTCTTTTTTAAAGTTTTTTTTTTAAATAAGTTTAATACCAGGATGTTCTTCCCTTTTACTGGCCATACCGGAAATTAAAAAATGTTTGTGTTGCAATTCTTACAATTTTTTCATCCGAACTTGTGAGTAAAATTAAAGTATTATTCATAAAAGAAGCAGGTAACGTTTGTGATAAAAATAAAAGCTGAATTAAGCTTAAAACTAAAATATTTAACGACCATTCCTTACGATTTATCTTGAGGAAATTCTTAATATATTCTAATTTAACATTTCTATATAAACAATGGAAAATAATTAAACTTTCTTGGTTAATAAACTAATTCAATTGAATGATAAAGAATCTAATATTAACTTCCAGTATGTCATATTTCTCGAAAATTGTATATTAACACCCTTATTGGATTTTAGAATTTCTCAGTAACACAATATTAAAACGAATTGAACAAATAAGCATTGAATCAGAATGATATTGTACTCGGAAGCCATTTATGTTCATGTGAATAAACTTTCCTTGAAGAGAAGCAACTGCATTATCTAAAACCAAATTAGTAATAATATGAATAAAATTTTCTCAAGGTACCTACAGCTTAGTTAAATTTCAAATATATCTACTATTTGTTAATGTTTGTAAACTGATAATTATAAACATTCTGGGAATGTAAATAAGACTGCTTTAGAATTTCATTATCACACAATTAACTGTTTTTCAGAACTATAAAATAAAAGTTTTATAGGAAATATTTTCTGATTCTTAACCGTGTTATTTATAATCATATAAATAGGTGTGTGAAGATAGCCGGGTCATTTTTGAATAATGTGATTTATACCAATAATACTATAAAAAAGAAAAAAGTTTAATACTCAATATATTTAATAACAATGCAAAAGTAGAAATAAAAACAGTTACAACAACTAAATTCTTACGTACAATAATTGACAACAACTTAACGTTCGATTACTAGCTAGCAGAAGTGTACAAAAAACTAAATAAACTTAAAATTAGAATTGGATACTGCACACCTGTTGTCAGCTTACTATTCACTGGTGTGCTCTATAATCGCTTACAATATAATACTATGGGGCAGGGGCGCGCCAGGAGCATGCGGCGTCTGTGTCAAAATTTTTGATGGCGCCCCATTAATTAAAAACATTTGTATCAAAAACTAATATTATAAATATTTTGCATGCCTAGGTGATAAGAGCCCCAACAACTACAGGTTCGGACACTTTAATTTTAATTCTCCAGTAGCATTTTTAAGTAATACGACATGAATAAAAAATAATGAATAATTAATTTGAAATACTATAATTTTTAGGCTTATGTTTAGGGACATTTAAATGACTCGTTTTTGTTATATCCTTAACGCATTGAAATAAAAAACACACAAAGATTGAAATAGTCTGTGTAAACTTTTTTATTTAAAATACAAAATTACAAACACAAGAAAACAGATAAACAATAATAAATGAAAAATATAACATTTATAATATAAACATAATACATATTATACGGTAAATTAAATACAAACAATATAAATAAGTCATTAAATAAATTTTACTTTCCTAGCTTTTAGCCTTGTTTATAAACAAGGCTTTTAGCAAAGAAAAGTGTGGATAATATCATGAATGTCAAGTTTATCCAGTATGTCAGACTCAAGTGAAATTATTGCGAGATCTGATAATCTATTTTGCGCCATTGTGGAGCGTAAATAACTCTTTATGATTTTTAATTTCGAAAAGACCGCTCGGACGCAACTGACACAGGTAATGATCAAAGAATACGGAGTGCTACAGTAAAATTTGGAAAAACCCTACTAAATCATTTGAATAAATATACTGAATTATTTGGGATATATCTTTTTGAATTCGTAATAAATACTTGACATTGTAAAATTTCTTCACATAAATCATCTGCGTCAATATCGGACTGATTTTCATGAGTTAATTTCGCTTGTAATTTTTGCAGCAAAATAATAGGTATTCTTTATTTTGTAAATTATCTAGTGAATATAAAAATTGGAATGAATCTATATGTTCTTTTAATAAAGAAAATCTGTCTTGTAACGAAATTAAAGTTTGATCTATTATACAGGGTTATTACAAATGATGTTCATGATTTCAAGTGTACATAAATCTGGTTTTATTTATCATATAAAAAAATAAAATGGTTACATTTCAAGAAAAACTCAAAAGTTTCATCCCAGGTGTTAAGAATTAAAAATGTTCGATATGGGAACGCCTTATCATACAACAGATGTCAAGGCTGTATTTAAACTCTTGCCACACTTAGAGTGTCTTGGTCGATTGTTTCGTTGGCTCTGGTAATTCGTTGTTGTCTCAGGTATGTTTTCTGGTAATGGTATCTATCTTTGATGTATCCCCACAAGAACAAATCACAGAGGGTGATGTCCGGAGATCTTGGAGGCCAGTTCAAGAGTGTACCATCATTTGGACCAGTACGACCGATCCATCTGTCAGGCCACCGATTTCGAAGTTCAGTCTTAACATCGAACTAGTAATGTGAACCTGCGCCGTCTAATTGCAGAATTAAATTTGGATATTCTTGTTCTAATTGCGGTAGAAGCCATTCCGCCATCATGTACAAGAAAATTATTCCATTTACTGTTTGTCCAACAAAAAAAAAGGCCCGTACACTTTGTTGTACGTGATAGCACAAAACACATTAACTTTCAAAGAATCGCGCATGTGCTCGATGTAGGTGTGTGGGTTCTCCGAGCCCCATATTCTGACATTATGTCTGTTCACTTTACCACACAAGTGGAATGTGGCTTCACCACTAAAGACTAACCATTTTACAAAGTTTCCATTTTCCATCAAGGCCTGCATGTTCTCATGAAATGAAAGTCTTAGAACTTTTGTTGTTTGGTCTTGATGCTTGAACAACTGAATTTTAAGGCTTGATATTTACACTGTTGCCTGTGGTATACCAAGCTCTCTGCTGCATTTAACAGTAGATTTCTGTCGACTAAGCATAAAACTTTACCTTACCTACTCTACCACTTTCGAATAGTGATTTCTAAAGGGATCTTCATTAAATTGGGTTCTAAAGTGTCGTAGCACACTAATAACTGATTTATTGATGCGGTAATCCAATACACAAAATGCTTTCCTGTCTTCAAACTCAGCCAATTACAAAATTGACAACAATTGACTTTAACAAACAGCAGATACGTACCTAAACCAATGTAAACGAAACTTTATGAGTTTTCCTTTCCAGTGTTACCAAGTGAAATGGTCTTAAAACAGATTAATCCAGTAATATTTATAATTGAAATCGGGAACATCATTTGTAATAACCCTGTACAGAAATAAAAATTTACTTTGAATGAATTTTCAGGATTTAGTATAGGTTGATCTTCATGTTCATAATCAAATTGAGTAGATTTTTACGTGGTCTTAATGGCCTCGCACTACGAAATTCAGTTTCTATGTCAAACTTTTCTGCAATTAATTTGGAACTTTCAACAATTTCTGCAAAACTAGCATCAGATCGATAATTAGTTAAAAATGTATTTAGTTTGTTTAATGCATCCAAAGCAAGTTGCAAATTTGTAATTTGAGATCGAAGCATTTTACTCACAAAATTTACTTGATTTAAAATATCATACCACACTTTAACGGAGCAAATAAATGTAAATGTAGAAATTTTTTCTCCCAGACATTTTGCTTGGTATTTAGATTGTTTGTCGACTCTTGTGTGGTCATTGCAAATTTCAAATAATGCATCAAAACTTCTGGTAAATATTTATAGAGAGGCTTTATGGCATCAATTCTACTTGACCAGCGTGTTTCGGATAAAGGCTTTAAAGTTAAATTAGTAACATGCTTAATTAAGATATTCCATCGATTAGTAGACGCTGAGAAAAATTTGTATAATTCTTGTATTATATTAAAAAATTTATTGTTTCATGGTTGATATTAGCGGCATCATTTACAATTAGATTCAGGCTGTGATTGGCACAAGGAACATAAAAAGCTCGCGGGTTCAAATCTAAAATTCTTTTTGTAGGCCAATATTTTTACTGCGCATGTTAGAGCCATTATCATAGCCTTGGCCTCTTATATTATTTATGTCTAAATTTAATGTTTTAATAGATCAATAAGAAATGTTGTTAATCTAGCGCCTGTAACATCTAAAATTGGATAAAATGCTAAAAATGTTCATGTATTTCAGTGGATCCTAATGCTAAATTGAAATGAAAGAATCGAATTATTACACTTATTTGCTCAATATGAGAAACATCCGGAGTGCAATCTAATATTATTGAAAAATATTTATTTTGTCGACATAAATTTATAATATGATTTTTAATATTAAAAGCCATTAAGGAAAGTATTTCATTTTTGATTTTGTCTCCTAGATATGTTGGCATTTTGTGAAATTCAGAATCGCTATTTGTACGTAGTTGGTGTTCCGATATAAAATGATCAAACTTTTCTAGCATTTCAATACATTTTAAAAATTACCATTGTTGCGATTGTAAAGATTATTGCTTTTTCCTCGAAGTGCTAAATTTTGTTTACATAAAATTGAATTACATAAATTATTCGCTTTATTACTTCATACCATCGTTTACTTTCAATGTCTAATATTGTTTGCTGTAAATAATCAACAGTAGTTTTATTTTTGAACGATAGAAGCAACTCTGTCCATTTTTGTAGTTAGTAAAGTGAGTGGAAGTTTTTCATGGCGGTTCAGGTACATTGCTATATGATGCCAGTCATTAAATCCCTGAATAAATCTATTTTGCTGAGAAGGTTCGAAAAGTTTACAACAAAAGCAATAAACATTATTTTTCGTAATTGAGTAAATCGACCAATTTCTATTACATTCTTCACCATTTTTAAGTTTCTCTTATAGTAACTTTCAGAAAATTTTCGACCCAACAAATCGCGCGGAAAATTAAAGCTTTTTATTTGTTTAGGACCCGTTTTATAATAGCTTGCCTAGATATGTGAGATATTGGTTCCGGCCAAAGCCCTGGGTCATCAAATGCACATTTATTTATTGTATCTGTACCTGTCTCTTTAGTATAGTCCCCAGATTCAAAAACAGGGGCTGACTTTGTGTTTTGAATTCATCTACACTGCAACCGGGTACTGATTCCTGAATTGAATCTGGCGGATAATGTTGGTCAGTTCTGGTCGTTTGTTTCGTAAAATACTGTGTTAATCTTGAAGCATTTTCTCTTGTTCTTCTTGGCGTCTTTTTTATTAATTAAATTTTGATGCCCGGAGAGTTACTTTTCTTTCTTTCTTGAGACATCTAAATAAAAATATTCAATAAATTATAAATGTAATTATTCTATTACCAAAAGTCTTGTTTGCGTTATATGCTTTAGTTTTGCTTTAATTATAGGAAAGTATGAAGTAACATTTTCGAATAATTTCGCTTTTATTACTTTTTTTCTAGATTTTGCAAAGATGATCGCTACCCTATTGGGAAATGCGTATTGTTATGTATGTATGTTTATTTTAAATGCAAAATAGCGTACCTTTAATCTTTAATGTTCTTGATATTCTTAAATTCACATTCACTCACAAATATTTTAAAAATACAAGGTACATAAATTCTACACTAGTGCAGTACTAGTCGCTGAAGGAGAATGAAGCAAATAATATGATTGTTCAATCATAGACGATTTCAAGTAATGCATGTTTTAACAAGACTAAACGAGTTAGAACGCTTGCGCTTCATTTTGTAAATTCGTGCGTGGACAAATTTCGCCGCTGCGTCGCCGCGCGCTCCCGCCCCGCGGCTATATATCCATCGGCGATTTAATATGAAGAGTCCACTGTATACATGATATTAACACGACTATACAAACTATTCATGTTAGAACAAGAATAATTACTGAGATCATAAATAAGTTATAATACAATAAGGCGATGTTGAATTATTTTAAGCGCAACCTATAACGAATTTTGAATTTATGTACACTTTGGCCTCCTGGCGCCTGTGTTCGCTGACACATTCGACACGTGGACGGCGCGCCCCTGCTATGGAGTCAAGCCGCATATGTAAACCGCATTAGTATTCTACAAAATCAGAGTAATTTTTGATCTACCATACTAGTTGTCATTTTAGGTTTTATCTGCGGAAAAATACCTAGTGAGCTGAATTTTTGTATACACCTTTATTACGGAGTTGTAATGAGGATGTGAAAAATCGACATTGATATCGTGCCGGCTAAAAACTTATAAAGGTCAAAACGTCACGAAAATCAGTTTTCACGAATATCTCGCGACCTATTGCTCGGAGGTCAATAGAGGTCATAATAAAATTGTTTGTCGTGAAATTATCTACAAAAATGCCTCTTGCATTTTTTTGTAAAATTAACCGTTTTCGGAGTAGAGCGCTGAGAAAGCGACTACATTATGACGATACACTCGTTTCCTCACCACCTTCGAGGTAGAATGCAAGGCGCGTTTTTTTTACATGGTTTCCTCCGTAGGCATAATCCATGATAAGTAATAAGAGGTTTTTTGTTTAAGAGTGAATAATTTTTATTTGAATACTGAAAATACAGAAAAAATAAACTTTAGTATATAATTTTTTTTGTCATTCATTGTCGATATCTTCAGTTTCTATATCATTAACAGTTGCTGACAAAACGTCGAATGGACTTATTCCTATATTTAAATCGATATCTTCATCATTGGTTGACTCTGCGTTTAAGCAATGTCCACAAACTTTTGAACATCTTAATCCAATTTTTTTGCATCCACATTTGCCGCCACAACCTTTTGTACAATTACAAAATATTGTGTTCAGTAGATCATCGGGTGCTGGTGGTAATAAAGTTATTATTGGCTGTTGTATATTATTTTTTAACTCCCAGCCCCACTGTTCTGGATCAATTTCTCTTCCTAGCCAGGTTTGTATTTGATAATACACTCGATAAATATGCTGTTGAGCTGCTGAAGAAGTAGGTGGTAATAATGGAAATTTCACAGCTGTGCTTTGTCTGGTTAGTTTAGCAAAGCTTCAGTATCTGTAATTATCTATCGAATGTTCTGATTTTGGAGCACCGTACATTGCTAGTAGAAAATGTATTCCAGCATTGACAATGACATCTGGAGAGCAATTTTCTCGTTGAAATATTTCTGCAGAATTGTTTAAATCGGGTCTTTTTTCAAACATCTTCATGACTTTCGTTTTTCCTTTCTCAAAAAGTGCTGAAGTTGTATCACATCTGGTCATGGAATGTAGAAACAGAATATTTCTCTTAAAATTTTTGTTTTAATTTTGTTTTTTCCTGGTTTTTTTTTTTAAATTGATGTCGGTTGATCAAGTATTTGTGTGTGTGCTATGAGAAGTACCAACAGATCTATGTCTTCGCCAACGATAATTGTAGTATTATTTATTGATTTTTCAATCGCTGTTTCAACTATTAAGATGTCAGCATCATCACGTGATTGTCTTGTAGCAATACCAACTTCTTCGAATAAGCATTTTAATTAATTTTCTTTTGTTAAATCGATTAGATAAGAATTTTTCTTGACTGATAGGAACTTCCATCGATTCATTGAAGTGCACTTCACAAGATGTAGAAACGGCAGCGGTTCGTCTTAGTTGTTCCATCGCTTTGATATTTTTACTGGTATCAGAGTAACCATACAAAATGACAACAGTATTTGTACCGAAATTATTTGATAAATAATTAATATATTTGTTAATGATAATATTAAATGTATCATTTTTTTGCCATACGACACGATGCATAAGAAATCCACCATCGATTATGTATGTTGCATTATCACAAACTACTTGATAATTAATTGGCTCGAAGTAGTCGTATATTTTCGACTTTTGAGTTTTTCTCATGTCAACATAGTGCTGTTGGATATGGACTTAATTCATATTGTAAATATTCACAAAGATTTTCCTCAAATTTTTTATTTAAACTAATTCGTTGAAATAGCAATAACGGATCGATCGTTACCTTGCAGTTATGAACCATGATAGAAGTGTTTACTGATGATAATGGAAGAACTCTGTCAGAGCGTTTAATTGTAATTTTGTTGAATGTTACTCCTATAATTTTTTTAATTGACTGCAGACCAATTTCTTTGGCATTATAACAGTTGATTTTATTATTGCCAACAATTCCTGTTGATACAGAAACTACTTGATTGCAAGTTGAAAAAGGATTATGCAAAGCAAACCACTCTACAAGTTTTTTAATGTCAGTATTATCTCTTTCAATGCGTGAATCTCTAGAGTCTACATGTTGATCCGCGGTATCAAATGAAAGGTCGCAAAATTGCATTTGCTGCATGCATGCCATATATCCACTTAGATAAGACGCTTTCATGAGTACTCCTTCCTCGAGAAACCCCTCCTTCAGTTTTCATAAACTTCATCAAACTCTTTTCAATAGTCATGTCGGTCCAGGTTCCACAGTTGAATTTTTCTGTGCGTCTTACTGCAAATGTTTTTGTAAAGTTTATATAGTCCTGGTTATCCATTTTATCTTTCAAAGCTATCATATCTTGCAAGTATAAATGTGCAGATTATCATACAGGAAATGACCAGATGCATGAAAATATGGAAGCATTCACTGAACACCGAACCCTAGTCTCTCAGCACGAATGAAATCATTAGCTATTGATATCATTTCAACGTATTGTAGCCATAACTGAGCAGTAGGATCACCGCTTTTCAATTTAGCTACTTCATCATTAAATAACTGTATTAGTTCGTTCAAAACATCTTCAGATTCTTCAATATTATCATAAGACGTCGTCCCTCTCATAATATCCATGATGTAACCATCCAAAAACTCCTGCAGATTTGGATCGATTGTTAATTTATCATAAATAAGCTTCATTAGTGCAACTCTAACAAGTCCATGCCCTCTTACACTTCTTGCAAAGGCATGGCCATCTAACATTTTGTCAACTGAATTTGGAGCATAAGTAACAGTAAGAGCTTCCTTGAGTCCACTTCTCTCCATTATATATCCTATAGATCCAAGAAACGATATAAGCATATGAAAACCACCTAGTCTTACAATGACGTTGGATATATCAGATTGAACATCAGCAGCAGCTACAATTTCGCGAGCTTTATAGTAAAGTGGCTGATCAAAAGTAATGATGTAACAATTTTGTCCATGTGATTTGGCACTACGTACTGCACAATCTAATGTGGTGTAAATTGTATCTTTATTACTTGCAGGATGATGAATAAAGGGTAGGAACATTACGGTCGATGTTGTAAAGCCTTTATTATTTTTTGTTAGCTTCTCTAAAATCCATTCCACCCTGGTAGACCGTTGAAATCTCTCCACTTTGCGTATGCCCACAATAAATCGACCTTACTACAAATTGCTTCATTTAAAATAACAACTATAATCTTACTCATTCCAGCTACTTCATTATTTTCGTAAGTTAAAAGAGGTACGTGTGAAACTGCAGCTAAATCCTCAGCGTTTGGTTTACTCTTACATTTCACGATGGGCATATCAGCTACAACAGCGTTACTTGGAGAAATTATTTTTATTACACCCATTATATGCACAGTATTATTCCCATCAATGGTGGAAACATTAATGTCTGCATTATCTGTAGCATACTGCAAAATTACATCAGGCTGTGAAAGAATACGAGGTTGAGGATGATAAACAGTTGACACTTCATACATCACAGCATCGCTATATGAAGCACAAAATCCAAAACTTGACAAAACGTCTAGTAATCTTTTTGAGGCATATCTTCTATGAAGGAATACACAGAAAGGCTAAGTAGCAGCTGTGATGAAAACGATCGTGGACGCATTACACTCATTATAGCATGGGCTATGGCTGTAGATTTTGCTTCAATTTTTTTTGTTTGGCCTTTTTTATTCTTCACAATTAATTCATGCAAAAAATGCGTTAGGGTTTTAGGAATTCCGTCATTAATATTATCTAACATTCGACGTGGTGGTGGATAAGAGTCGTGAATAATTGTAATGGAACAAATATCTTCTTTAATTATTGAATGTAGCAGCTTCTACAATTCGAAGACGTTCATCACAATGATTTTGTTTTTTCTTCGTACCACGAATTAGTCAAAATATTAGTTGCAGTATCTTGAAAGCAAATTATTGTTAAAGATTTACTTTTCGTGTTAATTACAATATTACTCCCATATCGAGCAATCAATTTTCTTATTATTGTTTTATCGTCTGGAACGTAATCTTTCATCACATCTTTCAACTCAGCCAATGTGAATTGACAATCGTCATTATTTTCTATGGCAATTGTAATATTTTCGTCCAATGGACGGCCTGCGTCACCCTTTCCACTGACTAACAAAAATTGGAGAAACATTTATCATGATACTTAGCTTCGACAGATACTAAGTCATACTCAAAATTCACACCCTCCTTTACACTTCTCCCATATTTATCACCGCGCGCCTCTGCAGCTTTTAATACTGTGTCTTTAAATGTAAGAGTACTCACTTCTCTAATAACGCGTCTGTATTTTTTCTCTTTTCTCTCAATTCCTCCACTCGCTTCTCCACAAAACAAAAACATAATTTTTGAAATCAAAAGAGCTGATTCTTTTCTTACGCGGAGATTTTGATGTACTCGGTTCTTCTTGGCGTCGTTTAAAAGCCGCAATACTCAAATTGTTTGTATAATTTTACGACAATTACTATGAACATTCACAAAAGTCACAGTATTTAAATATTCAATATTACCATCACCTCTAGCGATACTAGCATTTTTAATGTTTGTAGACCACGCCTAACTTCTAATACATCACCATCCGATAACAATTCATTGCATAAAAAGCATGTATCACTCATTATGAAAACTGTTCAAGAGCATGAAACTACTACAATAACGTCTTTAACACTCAAGAAATATTTTTCAACTGAGCTAAACACAGTAGGCAGTAGCAGGTATACAGGGACGGGTCTCGGAACAATAAAATACGGAATATCTGCCAGTTAAGGTCGTTTGTATAATATATAGTAGATTTTACTAAGTTCCAAAACCTCTATATATAAGTATATTTTTCACAAAACGCCCAAGTATCAGATAGAAGTTTTTAAGACACTTAAAAACATGAATAAAAAGCAATAGAGTTTACAAGTACGGTATACAATACCGTATGTGAGTGCATTCTAGTCCCTTTCTCAGCGCTCTACTCCGAAAACGGTTAATTTTACAGAAAAATGCAACATGCATTTTTTGTAGATAATTTCACGAGAAACAATTTTTATATGACCTCTATTGACCTTCGAGCAATAGGTCGCGAGATATTAGCGAAAAACTGATTTTCGTGACCTTTTGACCTTTATAACTTTTTTAGCCGGCACGATATCAATGTCGATTTTTCACGTCTTCATTACAACTCCGTAATAAAGGTGTATACAAAAATTCAGCTCATTAGGAATTTTTCCGCAGATTGGGGTTTAAAATGCCTAAAATGACTGGACTATACAGAGAATCCTGTAGAAATGCCTTTATAGAAAACAAGATAATAACAGTAACGTGTATCTACGTTTATAAAATAGCAACTTACATTCACAAAGATACACATAAATTTAAGTTAAGGAACGACATCCATAGCCATCACACACGATCAGATAACAAAATTGATATGAAAAAGCACAGACTAAATTCATATAAAAGATCACCTAACTATGCTGGTTGGTCGATATACCAGGTCCGCCGTCGCTCTGGCATTCCTTTTTAGCATCTTTATTATTTGTTGTAAAGAAAAAGTATAAAAACGAACTGTTGCCTTATTTTTTAAGCTCTATAACCTAAAAATATTTTCATGTATACGGGGTATTCCACTTTTGCTGCACATCACTCTACTCTTTTATTTTAAACGGAACACCCTGTATATTATTATATTTTTTAATTTCCCGTTGAAATTGAGGGGCACTTTGTTAAGCATACATGTCACCTACAGTCCACCGTTTCGGCGTTATCTCACCTTCTTTGAAAAAAAATGACGGTTGCGGCATACTCAAGAATGACTAATATCTCGCAAAGTAAAATAGGTAGGGACATGCGGTTTTCATCATTCGATAGAGCATGAAAAAGTCAATAGAAACTTAAGAAAGGAATAATTTTTGAGACACAGATTTTTTGCGGGTAAATTTTTGATTTTCGAAAAATTGTATCATGGATAACTTGATTTTTTTAAATAGCAAGGTATATATTTTTTTACATAGCCAGACGCGGATTTTTTTCTCTTTCGATTTTGTAAATACACATATGGGTCTATCTTTAGCCGTTTTACAGAATTGGCGATTTTCTAGTTTGTTAAATCGCAGTAGCCATGTAACAGAAAAACAAGGCAAAGGACGCAAAGTAATAATTTATTTTAATTTTATGTTAATCATATTCCATTTAACAAACTAGTGCTAAAGAAAAAAAATCAAACGGAAGCAATTAAAAGTATTTTAATTCAATAAGTTTCTCAAAATGTCGTCCATTTTATTTTAAGGTCTTGACATTTTGTGTTGCGTTAGAAAATGCGATTTGTATTATTTTTTTTATTGTTTCTTGCTTGATACTAGGCAACACATTACCAATATGCATCATGGTTTGGATGATATTTACGAGTACACTTTTTATTGAAGTAGGCTTTGTTAGATTTACATGAAGTACAAAACAAAAACCAAATGATTGTTCGACAGTCACAAGAAATAGCAGAAACTGAGTTGCAATTAGCTCTTAATCAACATGAATTAGTGTACATGGTGTTTGTTTTGGGCGAGTGTCAACGAAATTGTCTTTGGTTGTTCGTGTGTATAAACAAAGATATCCTGATCGACGTCTTCCAAGTACCCGTGCGTTACAAAATTATTGGCTCGATCTGAACAAAGAACAAAGAAAATGTTCAAAGAAACAGTTAGAACAGACGAAACTGAATTTATGGTAATGCAGAGCGTTGTCAAAAATCCAAACGTCAGCACAAGCCAAATATCTTATGCCATTCGTACTATTAGTATTACTTCGGTAAGACGGGTACTAAAACATAATAAATATCATCTATATCATGTAGAATTACACCAAAAATTAACTAGGTTATTTTAATGCAAGAAGAGCTTCTTGTCACAGGTTTACGTCCATTATTTTATTTACTGATGAAGCTACCTTCCATAGCAACGGCCGAGTAAACCGTCGGAATTTTCATCATTATGATAATATAAATCCCCATATTATGCGACATTTGGATCATCAGCACAGATGGACGGTAAATGCGTGGGGAGGAATTGTAAATAACTTTGTGACAGGTCCTCATTTCTTTGATCATCATTTGAATGGTAACCGATATGTGGAATCTCTGAATAATTTGTTATCTGAATTACCCGAAAATGTTCCTGACAACATAAAACATATCATTGGTATCAGCATGACGGCACGCCTTGGCATTATGCTGAAAATGTGCAGAATTTTTTAAATCTTCAGTTTCCCAATCGTCCCGTGTGGCCTGCAAGACCGCCGAACCTAACCATAATAGACTCTTTCGTATATGAAGAAGAGCCTACAACACAAGAAGTATAGAACCGCATTTGCTAACACAGCTCCATAAACGTTATTAAATGTACGTCAATCTCTGCAGCAAAGGCTTGAAAAGTGTTTAGAACTAAACGGACAGAATTTTGAGCACCTCTTGAATTAAAATGTTTGTTATTGTTTATTGAATAAGTTATTATTTTGTGTCCTTTTCCTTGTTTTTCTGTTACATGGCTACTGCGATATAGCAAAAAAGAAAATAAAAAATATAAAATCGCAAATTCTGTAAAAACGGCTAAAGATAGACCCATATGTGTATTAACAAAATCGAAAGAGAAAAAAAAATCCGCGTATGTCTATGTAAAAAAATTTCTATTTAAAAAACATATTATCCATGTTTCAATTTTTCGAAGATCAAAAATTTACCTGCAAGAAATCTGTATCTCAAAAATTATCTTTTCGTGAGTTTTCAGTGACTTTTTCATGCTCTATCGAATGGTGAAAACCGCATGTCCCTACCTATTTTACTTTGCGAGATATTAGACATTCTTGAGTCAGTTTTTTTCAAAAAACGTGAGATAACGCCGAAACGGTGGCTGTAGGTGACATGCATGCTTAACAAAGTACCCCTCAATATTAACAAGAAATTCAAACATGTAATAATATACAGGGTGCTCCGTTTAAAATACAAGAGTAGTGCTGTGCAGTAAAAGTGGAACACCCTGTATACATGAAAATATTTTTAAGTTATAGAGCTTGAAAAACTAACATGGTAAAGACTTTTTCTTTACAACAAATAATAAAGATGCTAAAAAGGAATGCCAGAGTGATTGCGGACCCGGTATAATAAATTGCCAGATAAATTAAAATGCCAACCTCTCACGAAATTGTCTTACCTGTAATTGCCTCTATAATATCAAAGAATTTTTTGAGTACAAGCAATAATCAGTCGAATGGTAACAGCTGGTAAGTGCGTCTTAGTTTATTATATACCACTTGTATGTTTGTCAACATTTTTTTAGATGTTATATGACGATACTATTATAATATACGTACAATAGTAGATTATATTACAAGTGAGTGAAATAAGCCATTATAAGCAAGTGAGATTTTTGACAAATTCTCACGTGCTTATAATGGCATTTCACTCACGTGTGATATACGACGTTTTGTCCAACAGTTGCATTTTTTTAACGAAAAACTTAAAGAGATTATTTAAAAAAAAGTATAAAAAGAGTCAAGCAGACAGGTCTTGGTTGGAAAGAGTAGCACGAAGTATAGCATGTTTGGAAGCCATATTCTGAACTTTAGCTTCAGCTCTACATTCTTCAATAGCTTGACGCATCGTCTCCTCACTCCAAGATGCTTGATTTGATTTTGTAACATATTCGTACACTATATCTGTAAAAAGGCGACAAAAATTACAACTTAGTTTTTATCAGGGCAAAGTGATCAGTCTGCACGCTTTACCCTGTTCACTTTGCACCGGGATCACACCGGAATTCTAAAACCTAACCGCTATCTTGACGACAATACTTTCGTATTACGTATTAATATGAAATGTTAGCACATAGTCCAGGCATCATCTCATAAAAAGAAATTTCACGATATATGTGTTAGCTATCAGTGAAAATGCAGTGTACTTACCGACAACAAATTTTAACGATGGCCGCTTAAGAACATTTTCCAGATTTCGAGCGACGCGTTACACAGCAGATACTTTGCATACTGTCTGATGAGATGCATACTAGACATGCCTTTACCACGCAATAAGCGAGTCCCCATCAGCGTCGCCTACACCATGACGCACGTTGTTCGTTTTGCCCAGTATGACCCCTTTGCCCGGACCTTTTCGTTAAAAGGAGCAATGAAAATACGTAATCGAAAACACCAAATCGAACATACCAAATTGAATATACCCGGTTGTTAAGGTAGGCAAGCCGTGCTTTCATGAAATATGTTCCTGATTGGTTCAAATTTTGAGAACAAGCATTGTTGGTTGGTTAATGTTACAGGCATGATATAATCGCTGTCTTTGGTTTGTGATTGGCCAGATTATGTAAAAATTCTAAGATGAGTAAAATAGTCAATTTTATAAGCCTTGCTTTTATCTCCACACCCTCACTATGAAAGTATGGGTGAAAGTAGTACCAGCGTAATTTGGAAACTAAGTGTGACAACCTTTTGCAATTGGGAATTCTTCAATCCAGTTAATTAGAAGTTTCAGTAAATCTTTCTACACTTAATTGCAGGTAATTTGAACCTTATTAGTGACAGGTATTTGGAGCTTAATTTACACAGGGCCTGTGAATGACACCGGACTAAACTTACATCGTTGTAAAGGTAACTAAGGAACATGGGATTGAATTTACGTCAACCCGAAATTTCATAGTTTTTGAGATATTTGGACTTAACGATGAAAATAATTGTTTTCGTGGCCTTGATAAATGGGCAGTTTGTCTATCACGTGAATATTAAAAATTCCTTTATCTGGCAGAAAAAAGGTAATCCTACATTAACTTAGTACCTATGTATTGGTAATTTGTTATACAGGGCGATCCTTGTAACATTCCAAATTCGCATGCTTTCGAGTGAAAAATTTCAATCTCTTGACATGGCACACCCCGTATGTTCTGTATTATTAAGGATTTTTACTTTTGGTATAGTGCACATATTCAAATTAACATTTTCAAGCAACTGAGGCAGGTCTTCACATAAGAAATTCAAGTAACCGCGACCCGTTAAAAGCTCCTCAAAAAAATATATAACTTTATACTTTATTGTTATCTAACTGCAATTGTACAATAATAAAACTACAAAATTGGATTCGTCTACCGAAAGCTCGATATGTATGGATATATACTTTTTTGACAGTTGATTTTAATACGCTGCACAACGTTGCGAGCGCCTCAACGTTCACTTGGGAATTTTTTTGAATATTTAACATCTCTAATTCTTTTTCTTCAATTTTTTTTGACAACATTAAGTTTCGAGTACTTCACACTACCACTGGAATCGAATATGTCCATCACATTTCGCAAACCATTAATAATGGGTATTCGACAGAGGACATTTTTTCAACATCACTAAACACATGGATCATGGAAATCCACTCACTTGTAGGAAATGATAGGATAACTTAAAAAATACGGATCCGATTTGAATAAAACAAAATTAAAAGTGATTACGGGTATGTCTCGGTTCTATCGAATTTTGGTTATTTGCAAAGAAAGGTACTTTATAGAAGATGTTACAGTGCATTTTGAGAATATCTCGAAAACATTTTTTAAAGAGATTTAAATTTGAGATGTTTTTTTCATGAAAGTTTTTCGTGGGGAAATAAAAAAAAAACAAAACAAGAACGTCTTTAAAGTTCTTTTTGTAAATATCTTCAGAACCATCAAGTTTATAGCAAAATGTCAAGTTATCTTTTTTAAGAATAATTCAATTCTGGATAAATTTTATTCGTTTAAATTGTCCGTAGGGTGCCTAAAAAATTAATTGAATAAAAAAAGCTATAGTGCCCATCTCTGTACTATTGGAGTTACAGAGTTGCGCATCGAATACATACGAATACTACCGATGATTCAGTTTTGTTACAGTCATATAGTATGTGAAAATTTAAACTTTCACGATTATCACACATAATCAAAATATTTATCTTTTGGATATTAAATCGTGTATTTTTTATTTATGTTTTATACAAATTTAAACGTTTAAATTGTAGTTATCGTCCTCAGTAAACAGCAACACCTTCAAGATTTTCATATTTCATGAATTTATGCTGACATCTCAATTAATTCTTAAAGCTATTGCCAATTATTGAGGACGATGACTATAATTGTTGTCGAAACGTTCAAAAGATGGTCTATTTATCTTTTAACTTCTGTAGGTAGCGGACCGCGAAAATTTTGTTATTATAATAAACGTTTATCAAATCGCCGTTGTTACTGCGATAGAAAAGATAATTAGTGTATTTGTAATATCTTGAGAATACATCGTAATTTGCTAATGTTTTCGGAATAATTTATTTTATGTAAGAAATGTGGGAATGTTTGTAATTGATATTTGAATAAAGGTTGAACAGAAAAAGGAAACATATATTAGGGTAGAAAAACAGGTGTTCTGCCGAAATGGGTGTGGCGAATTGTTGAAAATTTCTATACGCGCGCTCTTGATGTAAAAATGTCACACTACGGCCGAACAGCGCGAAACCAAAGGGATTTTGGTTTGAAACTTGAGACCTAAATGTAGCACTTGTTACCGACGAATGCATATTTTTAAAATTAAGACCTCGTCCAATAATTTATATGGAACTGTTCCAACGTAATAGTTTTTTTTTTTTTGTTACTTTTGAAAAACGGGGGTGGTTTTACGGGAGCAGAGATAGTTAGTTTTGAAATCGAAGGGGGGCAGTGACAGTTGACAGTTAGAGTGTCGACCGAGCCAGATCGATTTGGTTAATTAGATACCTTCATTGTAAACAGTTGGTCTTTAAAATATTTCTTTAATTAGCCAACGCTAATTTGTCTTTTCTTTCGGGTGATAGTTTTAATGTTTTTCAAATATTAATCTATAAATAACAATCACCCTTTTGAAGTTAAACCGCGGATGTTAACAATTTCTGTCTGTGATCAAGTGTAAGTAGGTATTTTTATATAAATTAAGGCTGGCAGCAAATAATTTTACAAGCGTATATAACGTATTAAAAATCGAGCACTTCCCTGCAATGGTATCTTATTCGCACGCGGGCTCATTAAGCTGAAGTCTGCTAAAATAAAAAGGCAGTACAGGACTCCCTCACTCTTGTGTTTGTGTGAATTAGCATTGACGTTTGTTGTTTATATTTATATTTGTGCAGAGGCGGTCGTGGGCGAACGGGTACAGGATACCGATTGGTTATTAATTGTAAGAGGCCATTGCCAAGTGGGTACATACTCTCGGGTCCAGATGACTATTAAACACACCTCGAATTTTATTTTATTGTTTTTATTGTTGTATAGATGAATGT
The DNA here is from genome assembly GCA_036346205.1 of Vesta saturnalis. Taxonomy (NCBI): domain Eukaryota; kingdom Metazoa; phylum Arthropoda; class Insecta; order Coleoptera; family Lampyridae; genus Vesta; species Vesta saturnalis. The sequence goes on from JARFJB010001442.1 coordinate 1,097,387, forward strand.
GTAACCTGAGAAAGGGGCGCTGTATTTTTCTAACGCACTTAAACTTACATATCGGTCACGATGTTATGATCTGTTTATAACTTACCCTTGTAAGGCTTTGTCTTAATGAGTTTTTTTGTCAGTTTGTTAAGTGGAATTGTTTGCCTGCGAACTAATTTCTCTTAACATGTAATTTATTGTAATTTTACGTATGTATTCTGTGCTTTAGTAGTCACGAAACAATGGTGTACGTGTAAATTCCTTGTCTATTTTCTTTTGTCCTTGCATTTACCTTATTATCACGTGTGTAATTTTACTGTTGTTGTATTTTATATGTATCGTAATTTGCCTTATTGTTTTATGTGCTTATTTACTTAAGGACCGGATGAATACATGTTTTTTTGTGTTTATGTGTTACTAAATGGCTTTTTATTTATTTTTCTCTTAATGTTATAATTTTGTACGAACTTTAACCTGATTTATTGGTGTTTTGTTATATGTTTAACCCTTTCATTGTTTTTTTGTGCTGTTTGATTTATTAATGAATAAAGTGGGTTTTATTGGTGGTTCTTTCCCTCAATAGTATATTAACGGGCTGAACCACCATTGCACAAAGCTCGTTAATTTTAATTTTAATAGTTTCATTGTTTACCTGCCCCACATGATGCAACACTTAACCTCGCCAATCCCATCTCAGTGCAATAGCACAACGTGCCTATCACTAGACGGCCAATACGTTTGATCCGGTTTGAGGTTTGCGAGTAATTAAATATCAGACTTGTAAATAAATTCTAATGTTTTAATTATTGCCAGGAAAGTCAAAGTAAGGCAAGCAATTAATATGAGTAATAGTAACATTATTGTCAGTAAAGTCAAGATAAATCACTTGGCGATTGTTATTGCGCATCAGTTCAAATTACACTTTTCAAGATAAGGTACCTGGGGGACGCTACACTTCTTTCATTATTGTTTTGAAGAATACACCGTCTATAACTGGATTGTGATAATGTTTTGATATAAGTTAGGTTACGTAACTTTATAACATTAAAGTAGTTTACAAGTAGGTCAACGCTGCGTACCGATGGCGTGCGCATTCTAAATTAATTGACAAACATTTAAGCGCTTCTGCAGTTCTCAGTATAGAAAATTGTATAGTTGTGGTACATACCTGTGTATAGCTATGATTTACAAATAGTTATGTATTCCAAAAAATGTTTTATTTCATAAAACGACTTGACTGTCCCCGCCCTCTATAACTCGTGGTTCAGAAATAAACCCCGGTAGACCTACTTGGAACACAAATTCATATACAAAATATTGAAACTTGCTTTGAGAGAGTCTAAAGCTTTTGCATTTGTTCATTTGTATGTATGTATTTATTTGTCTGCAAAATGTACCGGGTGGCTATATTTCGGGAACTGTCAATCTGACAACATTGGAAAAAAACTACTAATAGGTAAATCGGCCAAAAGAAATCGCTGGAAATTATTTTCAAGTTCCTGCGATGGCCGCTAAGGGGCGTACACCAACACCAAATTATAAAATAGGCTTTTTTCTTAAATCGGCATTATCAAGATACGTCCAAGATAATTTTATTATAAACAGCGTAAGCTTAGAAACATTTCTTTATTTTAGTATTTTTTGCTATTTGGTTAAATGAAGGGAGGGGAAGAGGTAAATGTTCACTTGAAAAATACGCCATATCTTCTTTTTAACTCAACCATTTTTTCTTAACTGAGTCTCGTTTGAGAGGGGCTTCTTGGATGCTTCTAATATAATATTAACATTGTCGGTTTAGTCTTTTTTTTAGTCAGTAGATGACAAAGCCGTAAATTTTTTAAATTTTCTCAAAAATTTTAAATATAAGGGTATAATTATTTTTAACTCATGAAAGGGAGCGTGAAAAAATGTAGAACCTGGTGATAACCGCAAGTCGATATCTTCTTTTGTTACACAGAAAAAAAAACAAAAGTAACAGAATTAGAGAGCAGGTTTAAATGAAACGTATTAATTATTAAGCTATTAAAACAAAGGAATAAAATTTAATATACTAAATGTCCCCTGAGAGGCGTATCTTTAATTTAGAGCTGATAAAATAGTACCGATGTTATAGAAGAATGATGTGCAACAGCCCTAATAATGAAGAACTAAAGACGCGCCAAATGTTGAAATTGTTGGCCACCGGTACATTATTTTGTGTATATACTCAGTGACCAAGAGGGGTAGGAATTTTTTGACCAAATTTGGCATAAACGTTTAACTACTAAAAGGTAGCAATTCATTAAAATTTCACAGAAAAAGAACAAAATATAAATATAATTTTTATTAGTGGGTTGCACCCCCTTTGGTTACACATCCTCTACTTCTTCTCCCCATAATGTTCCAAAAATGCTCAACGGGCCAAAGGGCGGGAAATCTGGGTGGATATGGCAAGAGATTAGCATTATCCTCTGCAAATCGGTACAAAGAACGTCTTGCAATATCGGGACGGGCATTATCCTGCACCAAAAGTGGGTCTTCCAACTGCTGAAGAAATGGAAGAATATGGGGTTCTACCACCTCATCCACATATCGTTGGGCGTTCATATTGTCTCGGATGAATACCAAACGAGACCTACTCCCATAAGTTATAACACCCCATACCATAATCCCTACAGTTTGGTGCACATGCCTCGCAACAGAAAATTCAGCAATTTGACGTTCCGCACGTCTTCACCTGACCCTCATACCGCCATCATGCATCCCCAAACAGAATCGGAATTCATAAGAGAATACCACGCTTTGCCACTCTTGGTTCCAATGCAGTCGCAATCTACACCACTCCAAACGTCGCCGTCGATGTTGAGCCGTTAGTGGTAACACAAGATGTGGCGGATAGGATTGTAAGCCGAAAGAGCTGATTCTGCGGTAAATTGTTCGAAGGGTTACAGGACGACCTTCGCTAGCTAATCATTGATCGGTAATTGATCTGGTATTTGAGAATCGGCTTAATTGGCGGTAATTTCCACGTTGGCGCACTCTAGCCATAATCACACCCTCAAAGCAAACTATCACAAGCGAAAACAATAAACAACTGAACACAATCTCGCACAATATACACCTGACAAAATTGTTCGAAAAAACTGAACGAACCGTCAAATAAGCCATTACCACTTGATCTATATGAATGAAATGTTAATCAATTGCTACATTTTGGTAGTATAACGTTTCTGTCAGGTTTGGTAAAAAATCCTACCCCTTCTTTATGTTGCAATTTCCATGTCACTGAGTAAACATTACGTGCACATGACCGTTCTGCCCTCCTGAAACAAAGGGTCCTATATGAAAATATGTGGAACTGAGATAATTTCTGTTTTATGCTTTTTGTCCAGACAATTTGATCCATTGCAACAATAATTTGGAAATTTAGAACCAAAAATTGTAAAGGCATTTACAGGGCATGGGCTAATATAATTTTAATAAAGATAGTTGATACTTTTGAATTTTGATTTTTTTATTACATAGGAGGTAATATCATCCAACTATTGAAAAGTTACTTAAGTGAGAGGAAACAATTTGTCAACCACTTAGGTGCCACATCACAAAAACGTGTGATAAAAGTAGGTGTTCCTCAAGAGAGCATATTAGGACCATTACTGTTTATACTATACTGCAATGGTTTAGATCAATATACGTCCTGCTTTTGTGCAACTTTTGCTGACAATATTACACTTGTAGCATCTGGAATGAGCGTTGAGTCCATGACTAACTCATTAAAACAAAATTTAGAATCGCTAAACCAATATCTTCTAATGAATAAATTAGTGTTGAACCAGAATAAAACATGTACAATGCAGTTTCACCGCTGCAGTAAAATTATACTAAGAACCAGCTCATACAATTAAATAATAAATCTGTAGAACAAGTAAGTTCAATAAAGTTGCTAGGTATAGAATTCAATCTACAATTTAATTGGAAACAACATATAGACAGTTTGTGTAAGACTTGTGCGAAACGTTGCTACATATTAAAGCGTCTAAATCAAATCTCTAGTAAACATGTGCTTAGAACCTCTTACCACTCTAACTTTGAGTCTCAAATACGATATGCCGTGGTGTGCTGGGGAAATTCATCTGTTGCGAAAAGAATATTCGTTATGCAGAAAAGAGCTATTAGAATTATGTACGGTCTCAAATTACAAGCATCATGTAGGCAGACTTTTATTCCTAGTATTTACATATTAGAAGTTTTAAAGTTTGTAAAAAGTAACATGGTGGATTTTAGTTTTCTGAATTTTAATCACACTTATTCAACAAGGTTTGGTTATAATCTATCACTAAGCATTCACAGGAAAGAATTTTTAAATCAAATTCGTACTACATAGAAGCTATTTTATACAATAAGTTGCCGGAAAATTGCAAATCTTTAACAAAATCGACATTTATTAGCATGATTAAGAAAGTCTTAATAGAACATGCCTTCTACTCCGTAGAGCAATATTTGAGCTTCAAATTCTAGTCAGTTTTATTGTGTGTTTTAAACGCCTATCAATAATGTATATTTGTCTTATATTTGAGTGTAATGTGTCGGACATGTCTAATATCACATATTTATGATCCACTAGACCAACAAATTATTATTATTATTATTATTATTATTATTATTATTAATATTATTATGTAACACTAACAATATGCTTAGAAATGTAACTATTAGAAAAGTCCTAAAACAAATATTGGTTGCTACATTTTATCTATAATAATGCAAAATAAAACATTTATTCTTAGAAAATAATAGTGCCCCACTACATCTGATAACTAAACACTGATATCACTATTCTTGTCAACATCATCAGTGTAGTCATTATTTACTTGAAGTTCTTCCTAGAACTGCATTGTATTATCTGGAATGTGTTATTTTAATGTGGAAATTAGGGTGCGTTTTCTCTCAAGGTTACCTCTTTTTTTGTATGGCATGGAATAGGCTTGTTTAATCTATTTTTATATTTGTTTAAAAAGATATCATTTAAATGCAACTATATCTTTCATATGAATTTTCGACGTTAATTTTCGTATTATAGTTTGTATTTTGCTATATAATCAATAAATTCATATCAATTACTAAGTTCTATTATATGATCATCGACTCTAGCTGAGCTTGCTGCTTTAACAGTTTCCATAAAATTATTAAAATCACACGCTCTCTTTTTGCTCTTCAGTGACAGCTCAACCTGATGATGAAATGAGTCTGCTGCCATAAACGTATATCCAGATACGAAATATTTTACTGTAAGGTTTTTGGAGAGCGACTTCTAAACAATTAGCAATGTATACAAAAAAACACAGCAATGGCCAATTTTTATTTCGGCTGAAGCGGTTATCCAGCCCAATTGTAACAGGTTTAACGTATCTATTATAACGAAAAAAAAACATAATAAGTGGATATTATGTCGTCCTTAGACCTTCCTCTAACGCCTTCGTCCCATATTACTGTTAAAGGGTAGATGTTACTTCTTTTTCCTAGTAAAACGAAACTCTCATTGAAGGCAATAATACGAGGTGTGAAAATGATCTCTCTGAATGTGCCCAAACGAGGTAACATGATAACTTAAAATCTTCATTCGTTATAAACTAGGTATTACTTCCTCAATTTCAAAATTTACCTTCTGTAGATCCACACATATAAAAAACTCCTTATGATCTGAAGTTTGCTCTGAATCATTTTGGTGTTCATTCCTGGCATCGGTATATTTTTTCTATGAATTTTTGAAGATTGGCATATATCACATCCAAATTGTTTATTTTCATCGTTGTGTTTTGTTGCTTTTTTGTGCAACTAGAATTTTTCGCATTCCCAGCATTTGTGACGTCCTAAATCTACAAAAGAAATGTTAAGATCATTAACTTCCTTTCGGTATAGTTCATAAGAGAAACGCGATTCTGAGTATTTTTGCCGAAAATCTTTGTACATGAAATTGATTGTAATGTCGCTTGGCAGATACTTTCTATTCGGAGCATGGTCCCTTCGGTAATGTGAACAAATTGATATGATTTATCATCTCAGTTCTACCGATTTTTTGAGATGATGGATGACGTCTGTTGTCTGGTTTTGAAGTTATTAGTTTTGAATCCGTACATCGAATATTTTTCACCATCCTATCGTTTTCCTTTTCATGCCCCAATGTAGCTAGAAAAGACACCTTTCATACACTTACTTCTTCACCTTTGTTGATTTCAAACTATATTTGAAGGAGTACTTCCGTTTCGTAGCTTCTTTGTTCTTTGTGGTATTTCTTTTCTTTTCAATTTTTTCACTAAATTAAAAATAGATAGTTTCTGTTATTCCTTAGACAAATTCCAAAACTCACTGTTTATATTCCTTTCTACTATACGTTATTTTGCTAGGACACCGTAATTTGCAAAGACAGTTTCTCTTAACATTTTATTCTTGCCGATATTTCGCTCTCTTTGCCTCGTTTCATATGACGATAGAATCATCATAAATGTTCCTCTTTCGTAACTCTCCTTTTTATATACATTCTACTGTCAGCTTTATTAGCCGCAGCGTTGATAATATTGCATAAAATATTGCGAATAAAGTATGCCGAATCATTGTCACCATTGCTAATATCCTGTATGCGTGAAGCTTGCTCTGAAAGTGTCCCCTGCAAATTGGATCCTTCAGAAATAATTATATTAGATATTACTTTAATTGTTCTGCTGTTGGCAGTGCTAGATTGTTCGTTTTCCATTTCACCCTCTGACTCAATTCGAATTGGTATTGCTCTCGTTTCCATTTAGTAGCTTTTGTCTAGACATATTTGTAGTAGTAGTAAACATTTCCTTTAAACTCTTATTTAAGGCAAGTTGCACCATCATTTTACTACGGCTTAATTTGGCAGGAAATTTGCTATAACATTCTTTATGTTAACCTCGTACGGCATTAATGTATAGTTGTATCCACGAGAGTTGGGGTGCACGTCATTACTTCTAATTGTATGTATTAAGATTAAAATTTGAAGTCTTTTACATATTTAAAAAATAATGACGTCAGGAGTGAAATCTGCCAAATCGTAACAAGGCAGTGTTGCAAATAATACTTTTCCGACGACCACTGTGAAATGTATTGAATTCTGCACCGTTTTTGTTACTGAAAGTGGGAGATTGCGAATGGAGGGAGTTACTGTGTAAAATATAAAATCAATCAATCTGATTGGCTGTGAGCGATGTTGAAAATTTTAATTAATTATGAATTAAAATTTTCAACATTGGTAGTGCAATCATGGTTACCAATGAAATTTAACAATAATGAAAGCGACAGTGATACTTATGAAAACCTTACCCCTCCGGAAAACCCAGAAAAAGCCGCAAAAGCATGTGAGAATTTGTTACCATCAATGTCGAAAGAGCGTTATGAATATGCTTATAAACAATTCATGGACTGGAGACTTAAAAGTAAAGTAAATTCTTTTTCTGAAAAAGTATTACTGGCATATTTCGGCGACCTCAGTGCAAAATATAAATCGAGTACGTTGTGGTCAATATATTCCATGCTTCGAGGAACCTTAATAACAAAACATGATGTCAACATTGCTCCGTATCCCAAGTTAAAAGCTCTGTTAAAGAAGCAGTCAGTAAATTATGTGCCAAAAAGCAAATGTTTTAACTAATAACGACATCAAAACAATTTTGGAAACAGCTCCTGATGAAGTGTTTTTATTAACAAAAGTATGTAAACATGACATTTGAATTTCAATTTCTAATCTCAAATATTTTAGACGGCCCTTATTTTTGGAGTTTGTGGATGCATGAGGAAAGTTGAAATTTATAATGTCAAACTGGGTAACGTTAAAGATGTGAATTCAGCATTAATTGTTGATGTGCCTTATATCAAAACTAAGAAACCGAGACAATTTGTTATTTCAAACAATTTTATAGTATCTGTAAAAATTAACAAATTAGGCAAAATAGTTCAAGACATTGCCAAGTTTTTGAAGCTGCCTAACCCAGAAACATATACAGGACACACATACAGAAGAACATCAGCAACAATTGTTGCTGACAAAACTGGTGACCTTCTAGCCCTAAAACGCCATGGCGGATGGCAGTCCAGCGGGACTGCTGAAGGTTATGTAAATGTCTCGATCAGTACAAAGCTAGAAATCTCGAAACACATTGTTGAAGCAGTAGCATCGACTTCTGGCACCAAACAGCCGCCGTTGCGTGAAAAAGCTGCAGCATCCACTTCTGGTACCAAGTCGCCGCTGCTGTGTGAAACTTCATTAGTGGTTCCTGAGGTGCTTACAGAAGATCGTTGTGCCGCGCAAAAAATTCAAAATTTCTTATCTACAGAAGAAAACCACCGGGTTCTAGCACTAATACATTTACAAAACTGTCAAAATTTCACTTTAATTAATAAAATAATACCAATTAACTTTAATCAATAAAATAATATACCTACTTTTGATTTTTTATGGTGGTCGTCGGAAAAGTATCGTGTAAAACACGTGTTGAAAGGTCGATTTCACACTCGTTTGCTTAAGCTCGTGGCTCAATCCTGCAAACTCGTGTGAAATCTTGACCTTCAACACTTGATATCAATATACTATTAATTGCCCACAGGTAGTTGCTTGTACTACTTCATAATTGTCGTAGTAATATTTTACGTGCTTAATTAATTCCATTATGTATAAAACGTATCTTAAAAATTAATTAGAGCTTAGTAAAGCGAAATGCGGAATTCTAATAAGTGCAATAAAAGACGAGTCGTCATCCCTAATTGTTTGATCAAGGGCCCCACATTTACATCAAGCACTTTTTCTCTTTTATAATTTTGTCGGTGTGACCGATAAATTCTTGCCAAAAATCTACTGAACACTGGTCCAGTGCTTCTTTCCACATCTCTACAACTTTGTCATCACCATAACCATCTCGACCGATATGTTTATCTTAATAGTTTTTCTCATGAGCCCAAACTAACTCAATAGCATTAAATTCGAAATGATAAGGTGGCAATCTCAAAACCGTATGGCCACAGCTTTGTACCAACTCATCAACTTGATACCGCTTGCTTTTGGTATGTAATTTAGCTAAAGCTAATAGTTCCGTTTTAAACATATGTTGATCGTAGTATATGTTATTATTAGTCAGCCACTCTGCAAGTGCTGCTTTGTTCCATGACGACGATGGCTGTTTTCAACTACTGTTGAATAATAGGAGGCATTATCCATAATAACCAAGGATGGCTCCTCTAAGTTATGTAATAATTGCTCATCCATCCATTTTAAAAATGTTTCGCTGTTCATTTCACCGTGATTCTGTGATTTTGATGCGAACAATAATGCAGCATTATTTACGAAGCCTGTGTTAGAACCAGCATGTCTCGTTTAAACTGAGAGTCACTATTACTTTTATATGCTTTCATGAACTGCAGTTGAGCATCAGCGATTGATGGTTTTTCAATTAAGGCTGTGCGGTTCCATTCCTTTTTAAATTTAAATCCAATATCGTGGAGAGTGCGGTTTCAGCTAGTTTTACTTAAGATACCTAATCTGTTTTTCTTGAAGTTCGGCATTTAGGGTTCCGACAGTAACATGTTTCTCTATAAAGACAATAAATTTATTTATAGGTAATTAAACAAAAAGTTATCACTTACTCTGGGCATACATATCATATAAAGTATTTCTAATGCTCATCTTTACACAATCCGGTAAATCAACTGATTTTGCTTTTTTGCGAGGTCGTTTCTTTCCAGGACTACGCAAAATGGTATTAATTGCACTGCGTGCTTTAATCATTGTCACTGTGCGCAAACTAATATTCAAAGCATCTGCTAGTCGCTAAAACAATAACAATGTAATTCGTTGTGTGAAATTATTTATATACAGGGTGTGGCGCGAAGACCTTGTATTAGACTTATTGATGAAAGTACTTATATTTGAAAATTGAAAATTTGTACATTAATATTTTTGGTCATGCTGAATTCAATGAAAATATTTTTAACTTTATAACACTACCGGTTATACCGGAAGTAACCATCAACTTGCTTATTTTAAATAGAATGTGTTATATTTGGGTTGAAATTCGTATTCTACGTAAAATTCTGAACAAATTTTTGTAAGGATAATCTATCTAAAAATGAGAGGTTTTGAGTTATTTTAAATTTTTGAATTTTTTTCAAAATCATATTTTCTTATCACATAACACAACGCAACACATCAGAACACAATACAACAGAACACAACATAACACAACGCAACACAAGACAATACAACACAACACAACACATCACAACACAACACAACATAACACAACATATCAGAACACAACACAACAGAACACAATACAACAACACAGTACAATACCACACAAATCAACACAATACAAAACAATATAACACAACGCAGCACAAGACAATACAACACAACACAACACAACACAACACAACACAACACAACACAACACAACACAACACAACACAACACAACACAACACCAACCCAACACAACATAACACAACACATCACCACACAATACAACAGAACACAACACAACACAATACAACACAGTACAATACCACACAACACAACACAACACAGCACAATACAACAGCACAGTACAATACAACACAACTCAACACAATACAATACAATACAACACAACACAACACAGTACAACACAACACAACATAACACAACACAACACTGCACAACACAATTCAACGCAACACAACAGAACACAACACAATACAACACAACGCAACACAACTCAACACAACACAACAGAACACAGCACAACACAACCTAACACAACACAACACACAGATACACACATACATATACACACGCATATCTAAAAGTTTTGGTGAAAACAGCACTAGTACTAAACAAGATATGTTTAGAATAAGAACGGCAATTAATAAGGATTTCGCAGAAAACTATATGAGGGGAATAGAAAGATCACAAAACCAATGAATATTTATGTAGATGAACCAATAACAAAAACAAAAGAGATATGTGTGTGTGTGTGTGTGTGTCTGCGTGTGCGTGTGCGTGTGTGCGTGTGCGTGTATGTGTGTCTGTGTGTCTGTGAGTGATTGTGTGTGTGTGTGTGTGTGTGTGTGTGTGTGTGTGTGTGTCTGTGTGTGTGTGTGTGCGTGTGTGTGTGCGTGTGTGTGTGCGTGTGTGTGTGCGTGTGTGTGTGTGTGTGTGTGTGTGTGTGTGTGTGTGTGTGTGCTGTGTGTGTGTGTGTGTGTGTGTGTTGTGTGTGTGTGTGTGTGTGTGTGTGTGTGTGTGTGTGTGTGTGTGTGTTGTGTGTGTGTTTGTGTGTTTGTGTGTGTGTGTGTGTGTGTGCGTGTGCGTGTGCGTGTGCGTGTGCGTGTGCGTGTGCGTGTGCGTGTGCGTGTGCGTGTGCGTGTGGGTGTCCGTGTGCATGTCCGTATCCGTGTGCGTGTGCGTGTGCGTGTGCGTGTGTGTGTGTGTGTGTGTGTGTGTGTGTGTGTGTGTGTGTGAGTGGGTGAAAGGGTGGGTGGGTCAGTGCGTGCGTTAGTGCGTGCATGCGCGCGGGCGGCCGCCGCGTGCGTGCTTGCGTGCGTGTGTGTCTGTAAAGTATCTTACACACGCGGTATCTCAAACGATTGATAAACAATTAAGTACATTTAAATTTTGTATGCTTATTTGTGGCCTAAATGTATAGACCCCCGTAGTTTCAATGCTTGTGGATTTTCGAGTTAAGTAGCAAGAGGGGTAAATGTAATTGGTAACCTGCAATATCTCAACATCCTGAAACGTTGATGTATTCTAATTGAACACAAACACGTAATTGTGTAAATATCTGTTATTCTTGATGGTAGTAAAGCTTTGGAATAAGGAGTAAGAAGGGTTGATACGATTTTGTTCCGTCTGAAATAACCCAAAAGCTTAAATTGTGATTGCATTCAAATTTGATATAAATGTTTAAGACTTCAGTTATGTCACGTAGTGGTGGCGGTGATGGTGGAGCTCAATTTTTTTTGTAGTATGTACATTATGACCCCAAGTGCATGTAAAAATAATCACGTTACATGTCAAAAGCGCCAAATCGTGCAATCGTATATCACTAGAAGAAAATACATTGTTATTATATGCGTCAAACGGACAGTTTAAAATCAATCATTCATATGGAAAACGTAGTAGATACTATAAAATTGTAATCACTTTCATTTTTTATAAAAATACATCAAGTAAAATCTTATCTAATTGATAATCGTTTACTTTCATATTTTAACCAAACAATATCAATGTATGACGAAACGTTGTGGATTGGAAATGACTTTGTTAATTTATACAGGGTGTTGCAAACCGAACGACCAATTCTAATAAATTCAAGCATTAAAAACTAACTTAATTTAAATGGAACACCCTTTATTTTATGGTGCTATAAGATTTATTATTTTATTTCTTTCCGATTTATAGTTACATTCCCTACACCTAAATAAACCATTTTCAAGATAAGAATAACAATAAAAACAATAACATAACATCATAACATAATGACAGAGAGTAATAATAATAATAAAATAATAAGAACAAAAATTTCAAAATATTAATTACAACAAACGTTCAAAATTATTTCAATTTACTTCTAAGCATTTATGAATCCTTTTAATAGTGTTTTGTTTCGTAGATTTACTAAGTTTTTGGGGATCGTAATTATTAAAAGCCTGTAATACTCGCTGTATAATAATTTCCTTTATTGTAATTGGTTCCGAGTATACTAGATTTTTAATATGTCCCCAAATACTACTGTCTAGGGGTGTGAGATCAGGGGATCTCACCGGCCAATGATGTGGTCCCCTGTTGGCTCTCCACCTATCCTCAAAATGTTGGTACAGAAAGTCAGCATTAATTTTTAAGATGTGTGGCGGTGCCCCATCCTGCTGATACCATACAAGACTTCTTTCTTTGACATTTAAATTGTTTAACGATGGCAAAATAGTGTCCTGAAGGATGTTGTAATATTCGACACCAGTCATCATAAATTTTAAGTCTGAAAATTCTGCCATCTTTTATGGCACAAAAAGCATTAAACGACCAGCTTGTTTGAAAATAACACTCTCTTGTTATGTGACGGTTTTCGTGAGACCAAAACATTTTCGCAAAATTTTACCTCGTCACACCAAATGATTATTTGAGTAAAATTCTCATCTTCCTGGATTTTCAACAAGAACCATTCACAAAATAAAATTCATCGCGGTTAGGGAGATCTTCTGGCAGCAAGTGATGCACAACATGATAACAGAAAGGTTTCCACTTAACTTTTAAGAATCCTATGAATTTTTCTTGTCGTTAATCGTAAGCTTATTTCGCAATCTCTAATAAAAGCATCTCGATATACAGAAAAGAATCCCAGCACATTTGTCACGTTAACTTCATCATCAACTAATGGTTTAATTTTTGCAATTTTGAACGGAATGCTCCAAATTGCTACATGTTCGTTAAAAGTCTTGTGATGGTATCTCGAGTTGGCCTCCGTTTTTCCGGAAATCTTTCTGTAAATACACGACATGTTCGGCTATTCTATTACAGTCTCCGTAGATTAGGATCAAGTTTAGAAAATCATTATTGGTATCATTTCTATGGGCCATTTTCAAAATGATTATGAACTTATTAGTACTTTGATAGTTCAAAATAGCTTGTCACAATAATTACACTGCTTTGACAGCAATAAAAACTCAATTAAGGGTAACAATGACTTTCGACAGCCTACTTTTCACTTTATGACAAATGTTATTAGATGTGAGTATAAGGTTTAATGCATTTATTCAAAAGACCGAAATATCTTGAAAATGGCTCGATTTAGGTATAGGAATGTAAACATAAATCGAAAGGAAATAAAATAATAAATCCCATAGCACCATAAAATACAGGGTGTTCCATTTAAATTAAGCAAGTTTTTAATATTTGAATTTGTTACAGTTGGTCGCTCGATTTTCAACACCCTGTATAAATTAACAAAGTCATTTCCTATCCACAATGCTTTGTCATACATTGATGTTGTTTGGCCAAAATATGAAAGTAAACGATTATCAATTAGATGAGATATCGTAAATAACATGGAAATATGATTTTGAAAAAATTCACAAAACTTAAAATAACTGACAAACAGCTTATTTTTGAGATATGTTATTCTTATAAAAATTTGTTCAAAATTTTATGTAGAATACGAATTTCAACCAAAATATACCACATTCTATTTAAAATAAGCTAGTTGATAGTTACTTCCGGCATAACCGGAAGTGCTATAAAGTTACAAATATTTTTATTGAATTCAGCAAGGTCAAAAATATTAAAATACAAATTTTCAATTTTCAAATATCAGTAGTTTCACCAATAAGTCTAATGCAAGGTCTTCGCGCCACACCCTGTATACTGTACCGCTTGTACTGCATTTAAGTTGATTAGGGGTCCTCTATTATCTAGTTAATGCTGGAAGTACTCCAACAAATTTACACCTAATTGTTGAGCTTGGGAGCCTAACGTTTTCCCTATACCAGACATAATAAGGCAAAATAATTTGATAATTTGAACAAAATAACTATAAAGAACGAGTAAATAAAAGGGCAAAACAACAGCGAACAGAAATAATACGAGACGGCGTAAACTAAAAGAAAACGGTTATAAGGTGAGGTTATAAATAATGAATAAATTTGACAGATTGACGTCAAATCAAATGTCCTTACGTAAAACACATGCAAACTGTATAGCCATCTTTATCATAAACATATATTATGCTTTAATGATTGTTTAAAGGAACGTCGTGCATTCATTCGGAAACCTATGACGTGACGCTAACTCTCGTGGATACAATAATATTTAACATCAACTTACCTGTCGTGTCGTTATGCATATCCGTGTATAAGTATATTTATCACAAGCACAAACGTTCACAACTAACTTCAATATATTTTACAAATTTAAACAAGAAAATCACATAAAAATATCAATATGTTAGGAACAACAACCGTTGACATGTAAGAATATTTACGTTGTGTTTTAACTACTACTAAATGAACTCGTACAAACACTTCGCATTGTTAAGTGCAGGTATATTATTAAAATTGTGTTTACTGTTAGATGAAAATGTCTTAACTGCAAATATTTACGTAGATAGGACATATAATTGTAGTAATACCTACATGTGACACTTTCATTAAGAACAAAACAACTTATGAGAATTTGGAACCCTAAAACATCAAATAGGACGACGTTCCAACCTACAAAATGGAAATTAAAAGAAATTAAATAATTTTAATAAAAATGTTTTTAGGATAACTATGCAACAACTTTTATAAGAAGTTCATTAGAAAAATAGGCAACACTGTAAACTCAAAAACAATCATCTATGTCAAACAGTCGTTAAACTTCATGACAGACACAGGTTAATAGAGGTAGACGCTAACTTAAATTAAAAGAAATGAAATAATTTAATTTAAATTTTTTAGGATAACTATGCAACCTCTTTTTATACGTTCATAACTGCAACACTTTTTCTTATAAAATAAAATCTACACTTTTTCTTATAAAATTAATCGTTATTTAGGTAATGAAAAAACTAACACTTAAATTCTACCTTAGGAATGTTCTTGCCGCCAAATTATGTTTAGATATGTTTAAGGTATATATCCAGGTATTTTTATATTTTTGAAATATGCAGCTGTTTTAGAAATATGTAGGTATTTTCGTTGGAGTTATAGTGAATGCATACATACACACAGACATTCAGACCTGATGGCCGATCTTGGCGAAACTTGGCCAAAAGTTGTAAAATGAGCTAATAAGTCCATTTAGTGATGGTGGAAAAAAGTCGATTGCATAACCTTCTATACCTACATATAGGGTGGCGCATTAGTGTGACAAAGTCCTATATCTCCTTTATTTAAAGAGATACAAAAAAAAATTAAATACAAAAGTTGTAAGATATGTTCTGGTGCATATTCCAAAAATATTTTTAATTATACAGGGTAGATCATAAAAGCTTAGAAGTAATTTAAAAATTTTTTAAATAGAAAACCCTATATATTATTACATATTTAGATTCTACATACAATTTTAGACACATTTTATGTATAATGTCCTATACCTAAGTCTAACCGTTTTTGACAAATTTCAAATTTTTTGTCAAAAATGACGTTTGCAGACCAAAACATAGGTGGAAATCTTTTCTAAACGAAGCCTTTATTAATTAGTTATGGTTTTTCCTTGGAAATGTGGACCTACTCTAATGGGCTGTATTGATATTTTTGTAATACATTCAAACAGGGTGATCAAAATGGACAATAAAAAGTAGATTCAAAAAACCTATAATCATTTTTTAAATGGAAACCCCTATTTTTTAATTCTATCTTATTTAGCATTAAAAATAAGGGTGACTTTGTATAAGAGTGTATATTCCCAAAAATTGTAGTTTTTGAAATAATGACAATTTAACATTTTTTATTGTAAAAGGCTATACGGTTTTCAAGTTTTGTTGTTAGTTGGCCATGACAGCGGGCGCGGCGAAACAAAAAATCGAGCACTTCAGATCGAAATATTATAATTAATTGAACCCCATATAAATAATTATTTTATTAAACGAACTTAAAGTAAAGACAATATTTTTTGATTCAACAAATTATGTCCTAATCCTAATCATAAACTTAACACCTGTAATGTAACTAAACCTGTAACTAATTATACAGATAAAATTACTAGAAACACGTCAAATACGTACTACCTAATAAGTTGTTCGAAATGTCCGCCTCTTTCTTGAATACACAATGCAATACGTCTCTCAAATTCGCTGCTTAAATTTCTACACATTTCAACACTAATGTTTTGAAAACAGTTTCTAATCCTAATCTTCATGTCTTCCTTTGTTGTAGGCGGTATTTTATAAACCTGCTCTTTGACGTACCTAAAGTCCATTTTAGTAAGATCTGGGGATCTAGCAGGCCAAGCAACAGGCGCTCCCCTCCCAATCCAACATTCTGGATATCTAGCATTTAAAAAAGTTATTATCGGATCTGTATGATGTACTGGGGCCCCATCATGAAGAAACCACATTTCTTGTTGCGTATCGTGTGGCACTTGGCGCAACAAATTAGGTAGATGGTTTTGCAGAAAGTCTAAGTATACTTCCCCTGTTACTCATTGATCAAAAAAATATGGTCCAATTACATGATTACCCACAACACAACACCTCCCCAAACATTTAAAGACCATCTAGTTTGAGAAGTATATCTTACAAAATGTGGATTTTCGGTAGAATAGCAATGAAAATTGTGTCTGTTTACACTTCTGTTTCTGTGAAATGTGACCTCATCTGTAAATAAAATCAAATCAACAAAACTTCTTTGTTGGTTTATTTTGTTTTAAGCCCATTGACAAAATTCCAGTCGTCTTTGATAATCTTCAGGAACCAACTCTTGAAGTAGTTGAATGTGATAGGGTGCATTTTTGAGACTTCAATATCCGCTGTACCGTACGTCGTTCAACACCAACCTGCTGAGAAATGGGTCGTTGTCCAATATATGGATTTTCGGTAACTGTTAATAGTACATTTAATTGATTTTCCTCAGTCTGTGCACGTTTTTCCCTAGCATTTTTTCATATAACACATTGCCAGTTCTTTCAAAACGCCCCAAAAGCTTTTCAAAAGCCCTTCTTTCAGGTTGCCGTCTCTCTGGAAACCGTTGTTGATACAGTCTTCTTGCTAAGAGCGTATTCTTATCACTAGCTCCCAAAACAAAAATCATATCAAGCATCACGGCTTGCGAAAATTCATTATTTACAATTTTAATTCAAGTTTTAAATCAATTTGCTATAAAATACACTAACGCATCACACAAATTATCAACTGACAATAAATAATGACGTTTCTGATGATCTCTATTATTTTTATATGCCACGCCTCGCCGTAACGGCCCACTAACAACAAAACTTGAAAGCCGTATAGCCTTTTTACAATAAAAAATGTTAAAATGTCATTATTTCAAAACTACAATTTTTGGAATATACTCTTATTCAAAGTCACCCTTATGTATATGTAGGTTGGACAGTAAAAATCAAGATTAGTGCTTTGCATTGTGTAAAATTGCACTAAAACGCTCGATTACGTACTTAAACAATAAGTTATATTTTAACGTATGCATTTTTATGTTTCAGTTGTTTACAAAAGTGAAATATAAGAAAGAAATGACTATGCTTTGTACATTTCATACCAGTAAGAATATGAATAAAGTTATTTTCGCAACTAGTGATTTTTTTTTTGTTAGTATGCTGATGATTATTGGTTAGTTGCTTACTTATTTTAGTTTATTTAGATCTGTGTGTAGACTATTCAGGAGCCCTTCTCCTCTTCAACTCTGGTCATTCTTTTCTCGTTGGTGTTGCGCTGTTTTGGGTAATTGTATAGTTTACAATCATGATATGCGGTTTTTTTGGAGTTAAAAAAAATAAAAAAAGGATTTAGATTTATTTGAATATTCGTGCTAATTGGTTTAAGTGTGAGTGTTGTTTAGTTGGGTGTAGCGTGCTGTGTACGGTTAATCCGATTCGTTTGCTGGTATTCTGCTAGGTCGTCATCGAATAGATGGGGGGATGCGGAGGGCATGTGGAGTATTGTCTATGTATGTATGTATGTATGTTTTGTAGGTGTCTTTCCACCAACCTTTGAGTCTACCCCGGAGGGCGCCTAGTAAGTTTGCTCGGTTTCTTATCCTGTTTAGTGTTCTTTGTACATCGGAGGGCTAATTGAGGGTTATAGAGAAGAGGATTCCTAAGTAAGTGACTTGTTGTTGGAGTGAGAGTCTTTCTTCATTCAGGGTGAAAGAAACATTGCTGTTGACTAACTTTGGGAATTTATCTTCGGCGCAGTTAGAATATCGTGGGAGGATTGTTTCGGTTTTGGCAACGGCTACTCCGGGTTGTGTGACTTCGGGATGTCGGATGCGACGATAGTGTAAATCATCGGGGCTGAGGCAGAACCTTGCGGTACGCCTGCTGTAAGTTGAAATGGATCGGAGAAAGTGTTCCCTACTTTGACTCGAACTGCCCGATTAGTCAGGTACGAGAGTAGGAGTTTGGAGAAGGGGTCGGGTATATTGAGGTTGCGGATATTGAGGTTGCGGATCTTGTGTAGGAGACCGGAGTGCCAACCCCATATCAAATGCTTGCTTAATGTTCAGAAACACAACCAGATTGCATTGCTTGTGATTGTATGCTATGGTGGTTTCTGTAAGCAGCTTCAACAATGTATCGTGATAAGTTCGGTTGGGACGGAAGTCGAACTGGCTGTTGGAAAGGAGTTCGTTGAATTATAGGTGGTCTCTGAGTCGCCTGGCTAAAATCCACTCGAAGCATTTTCCGGGGTAACTCAGGAGGGCGATGTGTCTATAGGAGGAAGGTGTGGTTAGGTCGGAGTGGAGTTTGGGTAGCGTGACGGTGGAGGTCCATTTCCAGTCTGCCGAGAAGTGGGATAGGATTAAGCATTTGTTGTAAATGTCGGAGAGTAATCGGGAGGCTGGGTCTGGCAGGTTCTTGAGGACTTAACGATTTAGCCTTATGACCTGGGGCTGAATTGCGTCCTTTTGCAAATATGCGTTGACCTGGTCGGGAATGATGGGGGAATTCGAGGGATTCTCGTTATCCAGCTGGATTTCGGGAAGGTTAAGGGTACGGAATCCTTCTGGTCAGCCTATCGAACTATTGCCAGAAGAGTTTTCCATTTCTATAATAATCTTACTGGAAGGTACTTTTGGTCCAGGAGTGTGCTTTGGGTTCTAAAACGATGATGTGGTCTATTATTGAGGCACCTAGATGTTCGAAATATGTTGGCTGTATGTTAGCGACTCGCAAAAGCGGCTGATGAAAACCTGATACCGTTGGCATTACTTCTGAAGTCACCGAATTGGGTGTGGCAAGCATTGCAGTCACCTGGGAGGCTGCGGGCGTAAATTAAAAGGTCATCGGATAGGGTGTTGTGGCCAGTCGGATTGTAGTATGAAAATAAGGCGATCGGGTGGGAAAGTGCACCGTCACAGCAACACATTCGAGATGCTGTAGGTGCGCAGGAAGTTGAAAGGGTGTGGATGGGAAGCAATTTTTAATTACGAGGGCGGTTCCGTGGTGACAGTTGTTTAAGAAGACGTGATATGTGTTAAAGTTAAGTGCGCATCTGTTTGTGAGTTTCGTTTCCGTGATGGAAACAATGTGTATGTTGTGTTCGTGTAAGAGGTTTTAAGTAGGGAGAGTTTCCGACGAATGCCCCTGGCATTAACGGTCCCTGCTAGGATATCCATTTTCGAGGATTTAAGGATTGAGTACACGGATTACGGAGACCTCCGTCCGCGTGCCTGATACACAGGCATCGGTACTCCGTTGGAAGTATGATCGGGATAGGGCACAAATAGCCGTATTTCGCTGGTCTGTGAACATACGTAGAAAAGTGCGGGTGAGGACTTGTAGGAAGTCTTTGATGAAAAGGGCTCGGTGTCAGGGCTGGGTTTAAGATATGCGGTGTCTTCCGAGTCGGACCCTTCGGAAGACAGGATGGTTCAAAGGTTGCCATCTTTCACAGGAACTGGGACGTTCCCGCCGCTTCCGGCACTTAAAAGAGAGGAATGGTAGGCTTCCCGCAGTTGTTACACTTTGGGTTATCGTAGGATTTGCAGGAAGATGATCTGTGACTTTCGCCACAGTTGGGACAACGGATGGAACGAGTAGGACACTCCTCAGAGGTATGCCCTACCTGCGTGCAGGTAGAGCAATACTTGGGGCGAGGTTGCGGAATAAGGAACGGTGGTCTCACCCGAACATGACGACACCGCGTGCGAGGAGGAACTTGAGGGTGGTTTTGGAAAGGGTGGTGATGCGTACTAGGGATGTGGGTGTGTTCGTGGTCTTAGAGGTGAATGACCTTGCTCACGTGTGGAAGATCGGTTGCACATCTGACCTCCTCGGTTAGGGTGTCCTTATCTACGTGACGAGGAACGGGGCCGGATAGTTGGGATACGGTCAAGGTGGGATCGCCGATGTGGTTTCACAGCCTAAGCTGTGTACCATCCGGCAAGGGAGAGGCGGTCTCTAGGATACATGTGTGGTTATGGTTGAATGTTAAGTTCAACCAAGGAAGGTTAAGGGGTTTTAAGGAGTTGTACAGGGTTTCCTGGATGGTGATGCTTTTGGGGATATTGCGAACGCAATATCTTGAGGATTGAGAGCGGTTAGATTAGGATTAGGGCGGGTCTGTGTGTCTGAGGGTTTAGTGGGTTAGTGTATAAGTTTTGTGAAGGAAGTGGAACGTGTAGCAATGTAAGAGTGTGTGGATGAGGTGGAAATGGATGAGACGTTTGAGTGGGAACGGGAGCGTGTTCTTGAGGCTGGCGGTGGCAAAGCGGGGGTGTGTGTTTATGTATGTGTTGGCGTCAGTGGACGGACAGCGTCGCGAGTTGGGGATTCAGTCGCGAGTGTTGCACAATGGCGACCGTGCTGCACTATCACGACTGTTGTTAATTCAAAAAGTTAACGAAAATAAAATAAGAATACGAAAATTGTGCTTAACGGAAGGCTGGGTCTCCGCCGACGTGCAGCCTCATACCCCCAGGAAAAAAGGCTTGGAAAAAAATAATAATAATTCTTTATTAACTCTTACTGCTGTCCGACGTCGATCCTAGTGTGGGGGTAATCCTGGGTTCTTCTTTATTCTTGTGTCATTCGGGTTATTCCTGCTGTATGTCCTGCAACTCCTGCTTGCTGCTAGGCTGTAACTCTTCCTCTGATGACTGCTCCTTTGTATTATCTGTATGCAAGCAGTGACAGATCTTACTCGGAAGCGGCGAACATCACGTTGCGCGGGCCGTTATGCGACAAATGTCAAATTAAATACATAAACAAGAAGGTTTATGTATTCAGTTATATATCACTTTTTATGTATTTAAAGTAACGATTACAAAAACTAAAAGTATGCTTCTCTTTTACCCTATATACTCATTTCTAACGCAAGATGGACACAAGCATACGAAAGTACTGTGCTGGCCACAACAGAATTTTGCTTATATTAGGTTGTTTATTAATTTATGTCATACTTCATCATTATTCAGTCATAATAACCCTGAATCAAGACACATTAATTAGGAAATAATACACCCTAACATGACAACCGCAATAGCAACGGGCGTTATTTCTATAATGCCCGAGAGCGTTATTTCTAAAACACCCGCTAATATGTACTAATGAATCTGTACTAAAATGGAGAAACGAAAAGTCTAGGAAAAAATCTTCAAAAATAAAGATACCAGAAAACTAATTTATTGAATAATACATTTTCATAATAACTTAATAATTATCCTAAATACTGCTATTCTTTGAAATAAAAGAACAATTCTGAAACTCTCCAGAGAACTGCATACCAGCTTGAATCATAGATTTTCTAAGATTAATCGATTCATTAGTTCTTGGTGATCTACTTTTTGCATGATCGACAATGTGTTTACTTCAGTACAGGTACTTGTACGCATTCCAGCTACGAAACAAGCGTTGTTCTGCTTCAAGCAATGACTGTCATCTACATACTCCTTTGCCACTGTTTGACTCTGCCACCCTCCCGCTTCATCAAGTTTGTTATGCTACCTCCAGCATCAGAATGGGGTGGCACCTGTACGTCGCAGACAATGTCCTGTATAAGCTTTAGGTTCGGGCAACCCTAAACATGTTGCAATCTTGCAAGGTATACTTCAAGGGTGTTTTACCCACAGGCTACGTCGTACAACGGTTTCCCCGAAAACATAAAAAGAATCTATCATCAAACACGCCTGCAGGTCGCAGAGATATGTAATTCCGTATTAGGTTCAATGCTTTCATTTGTGATTCCTCAATAATAATGAAACTTCTTCCTTTATCAGTTTTAGTCATAGGGATATCTACAGTTATATGCGTTCCCACATCTCGCACATCTGTAAACCGCATCTTCACGAGCTCGTCCCGTCTGCATGCTCGAATATACCCATCAACAATGCAACCTGAAATACACGAAGTCTATGGTCAAATGTTCTCTTTATAACATAACATTTACCTTATGCATCAGATACTGCAAATCAGGTGCTTGTGTAAGAAATGCAACAACCTTTGATTTCTTTGGACGATAGCCTTTCTGAACTTGTTTTAAAAATCCCTGTAGCTGCACAAATTTTTCGAAACTCTTAATCTTCTTTTTTACCATCAATTCTTTGCGTAACATTGAAAATTTCGTCCAAAGCGAATTGGGAGCATATGATTCTGACTGTAAACCAATATTTCAAGCAAATGACTTAAAATATTATGTAAAATACCAACTCCTGGAAGTAACCTAACATCACGGTCTCATTAATTATCTTCACCGAGTTACTTTTCATCCATTTCTCAAAATCAACGTACTCTTTTTCATAACAGAACTTCGACTTTTTCGGTACGATTGCTTCATTCGCTTTCGCGGCTCTCGTTAGAATATTCTCTGGCAATTTATCAGCTTCGTTCGCCATTTCGATCAAATTTTTTAGAATGTTTGACAAATAAAATATGCCTTATCACCATAGATACGATCATGGATAGACACGAAAATTATAAAATTATTATTGTTATCTGTTTTAATCATCACCGTTTGCAATTTCTTTCAATTATTATGCATATGATCAAGTATGACATAAAACGTTGAAGGCACCACGGGCATTATGAACACAACGCCCACGGTCGACGATACCTCGGGCCGGAGGCCCTCGGGTTCTACACCGTCCACCTGGTGCGTTATTTAGTTCATAATGCCCTTGATACCTTAATAACTATAACGCATAAGGGTCCTGGGCTGCCCACGTCAGATGTTTTAATTCATAAAAATAATTACTTTCAGTTAATCTAATTTATCATTAACGACATTATATTACCTTCATAATTACTAACTAATCCAGTTGGAAATCTCTGAAACAGGAATCTTATCTGTACATTCCTGTTGATGTAGTCATTTAGTAATCCAATCATTAAAAGCTTATCATAAGTATCGATTAGTCATTTATAAATTATTTTGAATGATTAAAGATTGATATTCGATTAAGCGTATTTTACTTATTAATCAAAGTTTGATTTACTATAAAAAGAAGAAACAGTTTCTCGTACAGAAGGGCGGCGCATTTCTACCGCTCCTATTAGGACCATTACTTGGCGGAATTCTGGGTAATTTGTTTCAATAACTATGGACCACAATCTGAAGAAGATGATTATTATATCTATGGATTTTATACAGCGTCTGCAAGCACCAGATGCCACGCAAAACAACATATTAATCCAATTGGGTAATGACATGTATAAAGTATTAAAAACCAAAATGACCGACCATGACAAATGGCAGCAGCACAATCAGGTTCTTCAAAGACATTTTTCCAATTAGTTACGTCAACCCGCTAGTATAACAATCAGCGGTGATGATGAAGATAATATTAGGGGTTCACCGAAACGCAAAGGTCTAGCAGACGACGAGATAGTATCAACAATGCCTGTTTCATACAGGAAGAAAGACGCTGATTTCATGCATATACTAAATGCGGCCGATGATGTATTTTGGTATAAAAGGGGCACTTTCACAATATAAGGTGAAATTATCCCTCATTCTAACATTATCGATCTAGCTCACAAATCCACACGGCTGACGACAGTTTGCGACGTATATTAAAGAAATAAATATACCACGAGAGTTTATCGTAAATACTGAAAACGTGATGCTATTGTATCACCTAACATTGAACCGAGCCTCACAACTATAGGTGAGAATTACGAAGCGGATAGTGAATCGAGGGAAACCCCGCGAAAATCCTTTTGAAGAAGAGACTTTCACTAGATTGGGATACGTGGAGGACGTAATATGGATGCTGTATACTATGATCCAGAGCATCCGGCTGGGTTTGCGGGTATAACATCTTTAGTTAATGCTGTAAAGGGTAAACGTGGTGAAGTGAAAAAATGGCTGCAGGCTCAGGAAGGTCATAAACCCGTCAGAAAAAAATTTCCGCGAAATAAATATATTGTGAGCAACATTTACGAGCTGTGGCAAGCGGATTTTTGCGGTATGCGAACTTTAAGTAAACACAATAGTGGATACAACTACATACTAACGGTTATTGATCTGTTTAGCAAGAGGGCCTGGACGAGAGTTTTTAAAACGAAGACAGCAGCATTTGTAAGTGAAGCATTCACCGATATTTTCAATGAAAGTAATAATACACCGGCAAATCTACAGACGCCTAAAGGCATCGAGTTTGTAGCTCCAACCCTCTCCGAACATAACCGAGATTGTAAGACAGGTGTAGGGCGTCGCAACTTGTTCTCGGGTCTTCGCCCCTTGTGATCGGAATTTGTTTGTGGGCCTTCATGTATTGTCGTGGTACCCTTGGCGGAAAATTTGAATTTGTATTATAATAAGGAACCTAATGCTAACTTGTAAGACAGGTGTAGGGCTGCACAACTTGCTCTCGGGGCTTTGCCCCCTTGTCGAGGCCCCATTGGCGGAAAATTTGAATTTGTATTTAAGTCTCTGCAGGTTATGGCTGGAAGTATGAATTTGTATTGTAATAAGGGACAAAATTCTAACTTGTAGGCAGATGTAGGGTTCAGCAACTTACCCTCAGGCATTCGCCCCTTGACCAAAAATTTGAATTTGTTTGTGGCGCCATCTATGAGGGGAGGTATTCTAATAAGGGGGCCTAACGCTAACTTATAAGACAGGTATAGGGCTTCGTAACCTGCTTTCGGGGCTTCGCACCCTTGGTGGGAACTTTGAATTTGTATTTAAGTGTTTACATTCTGATTGCTTACTGCGAGAAATTTGAACTTGTATTCCAATAAGGGGACCTAATACTAACTTATTAAGACAGACATAGGACTTCGCGACTTGTTTCCGGGTCTTAGCCCCCTGGCCCCTTAGTGGTGGAAAATTTGAATTTGTATTTAAGTGTACATACTGATTGTTTATTGTGAGAAATTTGAACTTGTATTCAAATAAGACTAACTTATAAGACACTTGGCCACTTTGGAGGGAAATTTGAACTTATTCCAATAAGCGGGCCTAATGCTAACTTGTAAGACAGGTGTATGCTTTCGGAATCTGCTCTCGGGGCTTCACACCCTTGGCTATAAATTTGAATTTGTATTCTAAAAGGGGCACTTATTGCTAACTTGTATGACACGTATAGGGTTTCGCAAATTGCTGTCGGACCTTTGCCCCTTGTCGTGTCCCACGAGCTCAAATTTTGAATTTCTTAATAGCGCCATCTACTTGTGTGTAAACTAACCAATGTTTTCTGTAATATAGCTGGCGCCACCTAGTGGTATATTTTAAGAGTACATATAGATCTCTGTAATGGTTATCGTGGGAAATTTGAAATAAGGGGTCTAACTCTAGCTTTTAAGGTACTCGTTTTTGTAATATAGCTGACGCCACCTAGTGGCATATTTTAAAAGTACATACAGGTCACTGTAATGGTTATCGTGGGAAATTTGAAATAAGGGGTCTAACTCTAGCTTTTAAGGTACTCACTCGCTCGCTCGCTCACTCGCTCACTCACTCACTCACTCACTCACTCACTCACTCACTCACTCACTCACTCACTCACTCACTCACTCACTCACTCACTCACTCACTCACTCACTCACTCACTCACTCACTCACTCACTCACTCACTCACTCACGCACCCACCAACCCACCCACTCACTCACTCACTCACTCACTCACTGACCAACCCACCCACCCACCCACTCACCTACCCATACACCCATTTTTGTACAAAAACCCTAATAGCGATAACATTTAAATTTAAAAAAAATGTTCAAGACTCATTATGTCATCCCCCATCATATTTGGCGGTGGCGGCGGCGTTAGTGGTGTCTGGGCTGTGATGTAAAAAGGTATAGTGGCTTTTAATTTCTTTCGTCCGTAACAACCCTATAACTTTAAAATCGATTGCATGCAAATAATGTTTTCGAGTTTGCCGACTCATTTTTTTAACAGCAATTGGAGTTGTTTTCGACGGTAAGAAACGTTTTATAAATAAATGCTAATGTTAAACACTTTACATCAATTTTTTTGATTTGTCAATTTGTGGTTTGTAATTGGTATGAGGAACCTATTCTGCAAGTTTATATTAACTCTACATTCTCTGTAAGTAACCACATACAAAATCCACTACAGTATTTAAATATTTTGGTTGAAATTTTATAACTCAAGTGAAAACGGTAAGCCGTAACTTATTATATTACTATCGTGAATGACATTGAAAATGGTAATTTTGTTTTAAGAATCCTAATCATTAGAACTAAATATACTTAATCTTTAAATATAAACTTATAACATTGAAAGATAAGTTTTAATGACGTGGATAGTGATCACATAATTATCCTTACAATTTACATGAATAATTGTCTACTATTAATTAATTACCGTGGGTTTCATTTACTTTAAAAAAGTTGACGTATTATATATAACATAATAATTCATAAAATGCTGTTATTTTTATAAGCACATTATTTATTACCTGTACTTATTCAAATGTAATTTGGCATACCTTATCTAACCACTTTATTTTTATATTTTCATTTTATTCCTCTTTCCACTTTGTATAAACGAAAGTATGTTAACAAATTGTAATTTTGATCTTTGATGCATCTTTACAATGAAAACATGGTATAATCTAAGCCTAAGATACGTGTTACTTTAAACTTAGCTCGTTACACTTTAAAAGACACTGACCTAGTTTAAAAATGTTTAAAAGAGCGAGAAAATTTTCGGAGAATTGTTGGGGAAACTGAGAATCTTAATTTGGGTTTAAAGATAAAATGATTTAATGTTGTGGGTACTTATACAACAAGCTATAAAGATGTAAAGCTCTTTGAATTATATACTGCCAAAGTAAACAAAGGTTTTTATAGCGTTTTGTCGAAATTTTAAGAATAATAAATTTACAGTCTGTGTTATTTAAACAAACAAACTACTTGCTACAAAGAAAGTGTTCTAGCATTTCCAATAGAAATATTTGAAGCTAAATGGTCCCGTTATTAAAGATTAAGGTTCTATTTCAGTAATTCAAGGGCAATGAAAAGATCATTCGTCGGAAAAAACTGTTTGACCTAACTGTATCAAACAAGCGAAACTTGTATCAGCCATGAATGAACCAGGATAAAAAAATTCGTCTGTTTTATGTTCACAGGAGTACAGTCGATACCCAGACCCCCTATGAATTCCTAGCTCATAAGTTTAAACATTATGTATATATGTATGTTTTTTTTTAAGTTTGGTAATTACTCCTCAGGTTATATATACTACTGGATGTGTGTGTAGTAGGCATATATTTATAGCTAACTGCTTCATCACATGATTTTAAGGGTTATTTTATTGGTCAGAGTGGTCTATGAAAATAACCACCTATATAGTTTGATTTAAATAAAGTTCGGTATGACTCATTCTTAAAATTACATGAACTAAGATTTAGGTGACGCAAGTCTTCATTAAATCAGCAAAGTCTCTTTTAGTTAATATTTTTATCGGCAGATGTCTCCACATAAATTTCAATAAAATGTCAAAGAAAGTTGAAAATTATTGAATGTTTTTTATACTTTAAACTAAAAAAATTATCCATTATATCCACTTATTGATAGAGTCAAAAATATTTTGGTGCGAAAGTGAATTGTTATAATTTAGGACATGGTTTGATTATAATTACATACCATCATAATACATAACCTATATATTTGTAAGTAAACAAATCCTTTTTTTTATTTGTTATAAATTAAATCATTTCAGGTGAAAAAATTGATAACAGTTGCAATTAGTTTGTTATCCTCAAGATTTATAACAACCAATCTAGAAGCACAACTATTGGTTTGTAATCGACATCATTCTTGTAGATACTTTACGATAACATAAATATCGATACATTTGTTATTATTTCATTCTCGTAGAAGAAAGTGTGTACAATGTAATGTAGTTCAAAGTTGAACGAAATTATAGATATTTACTATTTTAATTTAGCACATAGTTTAAATAGATTTCAAATTGTTCCAAATTAAATGAAAAGCAATTTACATAAAACAGTACATGTATTCAGTCCATCTATTGTAGGGTTTATCAATATGTTATGTAAAAATTAGAATATTTATTTTAGACTGGAATTAAAACACTTAAATTAAAAAAAAATATTCACTATCAGTGTCACTCTCAGAAGTGGAATCATTAACAGATATAATGAAAAGTTGCACAACCTCAAAATGTTTTTCAATTTACCACCACTTAACATAGAAACTTTGGCATGTTTAATGCATTTCTGCCAATATGTCCCATCAATTCGTTGCAAGGATTCCGTCCTATTACATGGTTAAATTTGGAATTATGTCTTCTTATGTTTTTGTTGTAGTGTTCTTTGCAGCGTGCCCACACCAGCTCAATTGGATTAAATTAACAGTGATATGGTGTGTCCATACTTGTGTGCTATTTCATCTATTTCGTACACCTTTCATATCGCATTATCTGCAACTAATTGCAGTAATTTTTTTTTAAACATGCAAGGTTCATAAGCTATGTTGTGCTTTAATAGAAAATTACATATTTCTTCCTTCTTAGATGAATGATTTGGAATGATAACTTACCATTGTCCATTACAACTAAAGATGGTTCTTTTAAGTTTCCAATTAAATTATTTTCAAACCATTTTTGAAATAACTCGGCACACATATCTCCAAGATAGTCTGCACTTTGTGACTTTGTAGAACATAAAAGTGAAGCATCGGAAATAAATCCATCTTCATTAACTGCATCTAGAAAATACAGTTATTTTATTAGGAATTATAATGCAATAACTAAATTAAAACAAACCTTTTTCCTTCTCCCATTGGCTTTTTATGTTTTCCTTAACTTTATCAGCTTCTTTTGTGCGATCCTCTGAAAATCCAAGTTTCAACTAAGAATACAGAATTGTACAATTTTTCCTCTTTGAATCGTACACGATTGGAAGCAATATGTGATTGTTCCAGTAAACCTCTCCTACCATCATCTACTTTAGATGAAAAGCTAATGGAATGTGAGAGACGTGTTAAACTTGATCTACTGAAATCAAAAACTTAACTACTGCTTAATTCTTTTTGTAATGATGCCAGCGTAACATGTATACCTACAAAAACAGGTAAGTACTAGACATGTCTTGCATGTTTGTATTCACATTTGGAATGCATTTCTTAAATTTTTCTCTTTACAGCATCCTCATGACATAGTCATCAACTTCGGTGGACTTAGATTTCGTACATTTTCTCAGCTTAGCTGATGACTGTGGAAGTTTATTTTGTTTTTGGGCTTCTGTAACCCTTTTTTTTCAAAATGTCTCAGACGTGCGCTAAAAGTAGTCCTTCCAAGTATCATATTTTACACAATAATGTACTGCATACCTGCATAACAGATTCAAATGGAACAAGTGACCCTTGTTTGCAACGTTCCTGATCAAAATAATTTTGCACGTTCATAACTACGAGCTGCGCTTGAGATTTAAGGTGTTTATTACGTAGCATACGTAAAATTTTGTAAATTTTATATAAATTATATAAACATGTTTCCAAATTACCGGAATTCACTGTACAAGTTGTAGAGAGTTTTGAAAAAAAAACTGTTTTTTGTAAAAAGTAAAGTAAAAACGCATAAACAATAATTTCAAAAGATGACAGGAGTGGCAGATGCTACTTCTTAATCACGACACACGTTATAGTGCGCTAATATGAATTGTACAACAGATTTATGTTTTTATGACCATTCTTCTCTATTACATATAATTGATATATATATATATATATATATATATATATATATATATATATATATATATATATATATATATATATATATAAAGGTGACATAGAATAAAGTGCCATGCATAGTGCCACGCGATAGAGCACACTAAAATAAGAAAAAGTTACTATGAACTTAGGTACCCAACGTGTTGAAGTTTAAATATTTTTTTGGTTTTTTCTTAATATCTTCTTCCTATGATGTAAGAACGAAATTTTGTATACAGGGGCTTTTTATCACGCAGAATTTAAATATGACCTTAGTTCTTTTATTACTGAAGAGCAGTTATCATATTACAAGCCCCCCCCCCCCCCACGACAAATTTACCTATTTTCAAACCTCCTTTCAAAAAATGTCCTTACCACTAAAAAAAAGTGATCTAGCTTGCCATCAAGCATAAAGTCCACTCTTGCAACAATGTCCAATGAAACATCTTCTAATAATGTGTTGAGGTTATTCCTTTTCAACAGTTCGACGAGTTCTGGAAAGTCCCACTGTTAACTTTTTTTTTAAACAGACATCTTCACCACCCATCTTCATCCAAACGCCTATGCACGTCAATAAATGTTCGAACATTAGGGACCTGTCCTAAAGGATATCATTCTCGATAGAAACGTTGAGCTTTGGGCAAATTCGACCGAGCTTCTACGTAACACATAATCATGTCCCTGTATTCTTCAAAGTGAACCATTTTAAGAACACAAAATAATATGTACTATTTGAGTGATGAAAATAACAGGCGATGGAAATTTACGAAAAAACAAACGAAATCTATGACACTTGTCAAAATGTTATTGTCTTGTTAGAGGTATTTTGTGTTCTTGATTAAGTTTTTCATTGATTCTCTTATTGATTTTTCAAAATTATTTTCAAAAATGGTTCACTACTCTTTTGAAGAATACAGGACATAATTATGTGTTACGGCGAAGCTAGATCAAATTCTTCCGAAGCTCAACGTATCTATCGAGAAAGATATCCATTAAGGCATATTCCTCATAATAGGACATTTATTAATGTGCATAGGCGTTTGGGTGAATATGGCTGTTTTAAAAAACCAAAAGTTAATAGTGGAATTTCCAGAACTCGTCACACTGCGCGAAACGAAGAAACTGTTTTACGAATGGTAGAAAAAAATCCGAGAACAAGCACCAGGAAAACAAGTTCAGCGGTACGAAATGTTAACCGTGAATCAGTTTGGCCCGTATCATTTCCAAAAGGTTCATTCACTATTAGAACATGACTATCTTCCTCGTGTACAATTTTGCGAAACAAAGCCGTGATGGTGTTATGAACCTACATAATATGCACGATTGGAGTGATGAAAATCCTTATCAAACCTTAATTAGAAGTCACCAATATGGGTTTTTAATTAATGTGTGGGCAGGTATAATTGACAATTACTTAATTGCCCATTTCAATTGCCCAATTGATTGGCAGGAGAACTGTATCGAAATTTCTTGGAGAATGAACTAAATACGTTATTAGAGGATGTTCCATTGGTAGAATGCGTTACATGCATGATGGCGCGCCAGCTCACTTTTCTCGATTGGCAAGGGAATTTTTGGATAGGAGATTTGGGAATACGTGGATTGGTCGAGGGGGACCTGTACCCTTGCCAGCTCGTAGTCCCGACCTTAATCCCCCGATTTTTCATTTTGGGGATTCATGAAAAATGATGTTTATTCTGTAGAAATACATAATGAAAAGCAACTATGGATAAGAATTATGGAATCCGGAGATAGATTCTGTATTAACCCAGGAATATTTCAAAGATGCCATCAATCCTTAGGAAGAAGAATTGAAAAATGTATTCAAGTACAAGGACAACAATTTGAACATCTTTTAAAAATTTAATGTTTTTGTTTAATCACTGCCCTTCATTGTTGCTATTAAAATATAATTGTTGAAGTGTTGTGTCATTGTTTTTGCAAATAAGTTACTTTGGCGCTTTTGGATAATTTGCATGCATCGGATGCATTTTTCTTGTAAACCGTTGGTCCTAGCGACTTCAATAAGGTATACCTTTCTGAAGCAGAAAAGATGACATACAGTATAAGGCAAAAAAGTTAGGACCGATTCAAACAAGTTGGTAACCTGTATGTGGCGCCCTCTATCAGTAATAAAAGAACTAAGGTCATATTTGAATTCTATGTGATAAAAAGCTCCTGTATATAAAATTTCGTCCGCTTATTACGTCATAGTAAAAAGATATAAAAAAAAAACAAAAAATAATTAAACTTCAACACCCTATATCGTTTAAACGAAGGCGTTGCAGACCTAAGTTTATAGGAACTTTTTTTCTTATTTTAGTATCCTCTATCGCGTGGCACTATGCATGGCGCTTTTTCCTATATCACCCTGTATACGTATATATATATATATATATATATATATATATATATATATATATATATATATATATATATATATATATATATATATATATATATATATATATATATATATATACATATATATGCTAGAACACTTTCTTTATAGGATGTAGTTTGTTTGTTTAAATAACACAGACTGTAAATTTATTATTCTTAAAATT
The DNA here is from genome assembly GCA_036346205.1 of Vesta saturnalis. NCBI lineage: Eukaryota > Metazoa > Arthropoda > Insecta > Coleoptera > Lampyridae > Vesta > Vesta saturnalis. The sequence continues at coordinate 1,130,759 of JARFJB010001442.1, forward strand.
TCGACAAAACGCTATAAAAACCTTTGTTTACTTTGGCAGTATATAATTCAAACAACTTTACATCTTTATAGCTTGTTGTATAAGTAGATAAAATATGGTGAGCATACTCCTGTCCTAAAAAGTACCCACAACATTAAATCATTTTATCTTTAAACTCAAATTAAGATTCTCATTTTCCCAACAATTCTCAGAAAAATTTCTCCCTTTTTTTAAACATTTTGTGAAACTAGGTCGGTGTCTTTTAAAGTGTAAACACCGGGCTAAGTTTAAAGTAATGAGTATCTTAGGCTTAGATTATACCATGTTTTCATTGTAAAGATGCATTAAAGACCAAAATTACAATTTGTTAACATACAAAGTGGAAGGAGGAATAAAATGAAAATATAAAAATAAAGTGGTTAGATAAGGTATGCCAAATTACATTGGAATAAGTACAGGTAATAATGTGCTTATAAAAATAACTGCATTTTATGTATTATAATGTCATATATAACACGTCAACTTTTTTAAAGTAAATGAAACCCACGGTAATTAATTAATGGTAGACAATTATTCACGTAAATTGTAAGGATATGTGATCACTATCCACGTCATTAAAACTTATCTTTCAATGTTATAAGTTTATATACAAAGATTAAGTATATTTAGTTCTAATGATTAAAATTCTTAAAACAAAATTACCAACATTTTTAATGTCATTTACGATAGTAATATAATAAGTTACGGCTTAACCATTTTCACTTGAGTTATAAAAAAACAAAAATATTTAAATACTGTAGTGGATTTTGTATGAGGTTACTTACATAGAATGTATAGTAAATATAAACTTGCAGAATAGGTTCCTCATACCAATTACAAACCACAAATTGACAAATCAAAAAAAATCATGTAAATTGTTTAACATTAACATTTATTTATAAAACGTTTCTTACCGTCAAAAACAACTCCAATTGCTGTTATTAAAAAAATGAGTCAGCAAACTCGAAAACATTGCCACCGTCCATTATTTGCATGCAATCGATTTTAAAGTTATAGGGTTGTTACGGACGAAAGAAATTAAAAGCCACTATCCCTTCTTACACCATACCCCAGACACCACTGACGCCGCCGCCACCACCAAATATGATGGGGGAGGACATAATAAGACTTGAACACTTTTGTCAAATTTAACTGCTATCGCTATTTGGGTTTTTGTACAAAGATCATGTTAACCCCTCTCACTCGCTACCGCGCAGCTCCAACACCGCCAACAATGACTGGGTTCTACACTAGTGTGTGTGTGTGTGTGTGTGTGTGTGTGTGTGTGTGTCTGTGTGTGTGTGTGTGTGTTCTATATATATATATATATATATATATATATATATATATATATATATATATATATATATATATATACAAATACTTATGGGCGGGTGAGTGAGTGAGTGAGCGAGTAAGCGATTGAGCGTGTGAGCGTGTCAGTGTGTGAGTGTGTCAGTGTGTGAGTGTGTGAGTGTGTGAGTGTGTGAGTGTGTAAGTGTGTGATTGTGTGAGTGTGTGAGTGTGTCAGTGTGCGAGTGTTTGAGTTTGTGAGTGTGAGTGAGTGTGAGTGTGAGTGTGAGTGTGAGTGTGAGTGTGACTGTGACTATGAGTGTGAGTGTGTGTGTGTGTGTGTGTGTGTGTGTGTGTGTGCGGTGTGTGTGTGTGTGTGTGTGAGTGTGTGAGTGTGTGAGTGTGTGAGTGTGTGAGTGTGTGAGTGTGAGTGTGAGTGTGAGTGTGAGTGTGAGTGTGAGTGTGAGTGTGGGTGTGAGTGTGTGTGTGTGTGTGTGTGTGTGTGTGTGTGTGCGTGCGTGCGTGCGAGCGTGCGTGCGTGTGTGTGTGTGTGTGTGTTTTGTGTATGTATGTGTGTATGTTAGTCCCGTGCATGCGGGCGTCCACGAATGGGTGCGTGCGTGCATGTGAGTGTGGCAGAAACACTTGATCAGGCTTTTGTTTTTGAGATGGTATAAATATGATCTTGAGAGTTCGATTTAGATACAATTTGATTGACGCTTTTCCATTTATTAATGTAGTCCAACGGTACTTCATAAAATCCTCTGAAGCTTCTGCTTGATTTTCATTCGTCATTTTTAAGCTTTTATAAATTCTTTTGGGGTTTGGTCGCTTTTTTCCGGTCAATCCTTGGTCCGATTGATGTGATTATTTTTGTCAGATAATATCGGTTTTATAATATAGAGACGTTATCTAATGCAATAATCGTAAGATAATCAGGATTGCAAAATATTTCAATAAACAGCTAAATAAACTCATAACGTGTTGGTACTTTTTCAAGGTGTTTAACCCATTGACGATCTTGGCCAGACCCCGAATACTCTGTGTGAGCGCGACTCCAATTGTTAATTAGTAATTCTCAAACGCGTGAAATAACATTTGTGTGTGTGTGTGTGTGTGTGTGTGTGTGTGTGTGTGTGTGTGTGTACGTGTGCGTGCGTGAGTGCGTGCGTGTGTGGGGTGTGCGTGTGCTCATATTAGTTGAGTTGATGGGCCTATTTCGACAGTTGTTGCTTTTATAACGCGACGTTTCGAAAGCGGACTCTGCTTCCGTCATCAAGCTAAGTCCTACGAAGGACTGGGTTCGCACTCGAGTCGAATTCATAAATTATGATTTTTCTCGAGCACTTGACTCATGTCAGACTCGAACTCTGGTACCTTTCACTTTCAGTACTTTTTCAAGATACAATCATCTAGGAAAATCTGCAGTAAAAATTTAAATTATGACATTCAATTTGATAATAGGGATGAAGGCAAGCTCATTATTATATTCATTTACAACGGGAAGCGATTTGAATATATAGACAGACAACAAAACAAATTTAATATTAGACAAGAAGGAAGTCTCCTATTAAATATATATATATATATATATATATATATATATATATATATATATATATATATATATATACATATATTGTGTATTTTAAAATCACCGACAAACGATTACTGGGAGAGTCTATGTTTCAAAATAGGACAAAAATTATCATAAACGTTTTTCCGAAAATGCTTCCTAACCGAGATACAGGTTGATTAAAAAATAACTTTTTAAGATTTTTTTAACGTTCCTCAAAATCTACAAAAGATATTACACTGAGATTTAGTACACCTAAATGTCTAATTAAGTACAATTAATCAGGTGAGTTTGAGTCAACTGGCTCCATCCAGTGACGTAGAATATGTTAAGTTAACCACTTTAAGTAAAAAAAAACGCACGTCCTTGCTTTTTTTGAAGAAATTTTTTTTTTTGTTAAATTCAACATTTAATTCTGTAAATAAAATCATACTTAGTGTTTTTACGATTCGGCACCCGTTTTTGAAATATTTTGCATTAACATAAACGACTACATTATTCAGTAATAACCAAATTAAATCAGAGATTGCTTTGCATTTGACAGTTACGTATCTTAGGTTTGCTAAAATATTTGCATTTACGCGTGTTTTGTAATTCATTGTTTGTGTCTAATTACTGTGAAAAAATGAATTATTCCAAACGAGAACTGGTCGATATGCATTTATGTTATGGTAATACTAATTGGAATGCTCGTGCAGCTGCTCGACTTTATGAACAAAGATTTCCAAATAGAAGACATCCGCATCATACTACGTTTAGAACCGTTCATCGTAACTTGTTAGAGTATGGAAGTTTAAAAGGAAAGAAAAATTCCGGACGAAATGCTCGTGTACCAGTTGAAAATTGAGGAACAAATTTTAGATAGAGTTTATGAAAATTCATCAATAAGTACGCGTGAGTTTGGTTTAGAATTTGGTGTGTCGCATAGCAAGTCTTGGAAAGTTTTACGAGAACAAAATTTACATCCCTTTCACCTACAAAAAGTGCATACATTATTGCCTGCTGACCATCCTCGTCGAATTAATTTTTGCGAATGGTTTTTAAATAATAATGCTGAAGATGTACAATTTGTTAGAAACTTATTGACCACTGATAAGTGTATTTTTTCCCGAAATGGAATAATAAACTTGCATAATTCCCACCAAATGATTAGATGAAAATCAGTATCCAACTGTAGTTACAGCTCACCAACATAGATTTAGCGAAAATATATGGATAGGTATACTAGACGATCACCTAATCGAACCTATCCGTTTTCCTCAAAGACTTACTGGCAAATTCTATTTAAATTTTTTGAGAGAAGATTTGCCAGACGTACCCTTAGATGTTAGAATGAACATGTATTTTATGCATGATGGTGCACCACCACATTCTTCACGAAACGGCAGAGAATTTTTAAATGCATGGTTCCCTGGACGCTGGTTTGGACGAGGAAGTGGAGTACCGTGGCTGGCACGATCGCCAGATTTAAACCCATTGAATTTTTTTGTATGGGGGTATCTGAAAACTCGTGTCTATTCTGTTCAAATTGATAATCGAGAGCAACTTTAGAATCGCATACAGATGGCATACGATGAGATTAGGGCTATGCCACGAATTTTTCAGCGTGTTAGGTTTCATTTGCCAAGAAGAATACAAGCTCGCATTCAAAAGGAAGGAGGACATTTTGAACAATATGTATAAAAATAATTATTATTTTGTTTTTGATTCCTTCAATATCTCCTTAATAATGTACCAAATAATTAATTGCGTTATTTTTTTGTAAAATAAAACAAATTTTGATTTTTGTTGAATAATGTGGTCGTTTATGTTAATGCAAAATATTAAAAAAACGGGGTGCCGAATCGAAAAAATACTAAGTATGATTTTATTTGCAGAATTAAATGTTGAATCTATCAAAATAATATTTCTTCAAAAAAACCAGGGGCGTGTGTTTTTTTTTACTTAAACTGATTAGCTTAAAATATTCTACGCCACTGGATGGAGTCAGTTGACTCAAACTCACCTGATTAATTGTATTTAATTAGACATTTAGGTGTACCAAATCTCAGTGTAATATCTTTTGTAGTTTTTGAGGACTCTTAAAAAAACCTTAAAAAAAGTATTTTTTTAATCAACCTGTATTTCGGTTAGGAAGCATTTTCGGAAAAGCGTTTATGATCATTTTTGTCTTATTTTAAATCATAGAATTTCCAGTTTTCGTTTGTCGGTAATTTTAAAATACACCCTGAATATATATATATATATATATATATATATATATATAAAATTTTAACATTTGGTTTTTCTATGCTTTTTCTGTTTCGTAGACCTTGGAATAAATGCCGATTAGGTTTGTATAGCCATCACAGCATTGCAATGATTTAATATATGTGGTAAAAATTAAAATTATTTTGTATGAAATATTTGGAATCTATGTTAACGGAATTTTAATAGTAACAAAAACATTTTAATTCTTTGTAGAATTTGTTTGTATTTTTACTAGATCTTTAATTTGTATGTATAAGCGTTTAGTTATAAATGTTTTTAACACGTTTATATAAAAACATTCACATTTTTAGACCTTTATCATGTGTCTAAATTTTTTTAAATTTGTTCTTTGGTTGTGACACTATTCACTATTAACGTTCGCTGGTAGCGGATGTTCCAAATGCCAATTTCAAGACGATTTAATAATATTTATTTTATTAAAGATCTAGTTTTTTACCGCTACTAGAAAAATACAATATTCAATAGCTGGCTTTTAAATGGTCTGTACCAAATTGCTATAGCAAGTTTAATTTTGGTTTTCATATTTTACAAATTTGTTTGACATTTTAATTGATATTAAACGTTTGACTATTTCTTGATGACGATTGCTATCAAAACGTATAAAGTTCATAAGATTAATGTTTAAATACATGATTTAAATCCCAAAGAATAGAATGCGCATAATTAATGCACTTATTTGTGTTTAAAAGTACTAAGTACACCGCAAAATTTATCTATAATTTAATTAAATTTTCTAGGTGCTGGTTTTTGATCCAAAATACAACCTGTTTATTGCGCAACTTCCCCCTATGAATAAGTATAAATAGGGTAATCCCGCTCTTTTGATCGTTTGGACATGTACATATAGGCAAACAATAATAATAATAATAAATCGTATATATATATATATATATATATATATAACAAGTGTAAGTATATATGTAGTGTGGGTCCTCTCCTCCTTCAGCACTTTGATGTGGATTGTTGTTGGGTGTAGTTCTTATGTGATGCCAGTTGACACCATGTTGCGTATGTTGTTGTGGTAGGGGTGGATGTTAGATGCTGTGGGTAGATGTTGTTTGTGTGGATGTGGAGTTGTGGATGTCCTGTGGTCGGGTGTCGCGTGTTCTGGCTGTTGATGCCCAGGTTGATCTGTAAGAGAAAGAAACAAAGCGTGAAGCGCTGTTAGAGGGGCAGTAATGTTAGAGGGAACATAAAAATAAAAAATCGATACCGTATAATTAACCTTGGACGTCAATCTTCGCGTCGGAACTTTGTATGATTACCCAAAAAAGGCAACCACTCTGAGGTGGGCGACGTACTTCACCTCTCGGATCTTCTTCTTGTCCTCTTCGGTTGGTAGGTGTACCAACACTAGGGTGATTGCTCAACCTGGCTGCTTCATTCTGAAACAAGAGATTACTTGAATGTCATGTAACGTAAGCTCCAAGCAAACGCCGCGCCACTTCTTATTATATTTTTTTATTTTGAAATTATATAAAAAAGTATTAGTTCTTTTAATTACGTAACTTTTTTAAATTTTTTAAATTTTCTAATTCCCTAAAAATGCCCCGCCACTGGTTGGATTTTGCTCATTAACGAAATTGACCTAGATTTTATGGCAAAGAATTTTTGTACCTAATTTCATATCGATAGCTTTAATGTTTTAAAAGATATCGCGCACACCCACACACAGACACACTATCAGACACGAGATTTTCTTTTCTAAAAATGTGTTTTTCGTATTGTTTAAGCCACAAAACGTCGAGAAATGTAAAAAAAGTGTTTGAAAATTTTAACCGATTACATAGCTTTCTCTTTATACGTACGTATATGAGAAAGCAATTTACGTATATACGCCGGGAGGTCAATTCATTTAGTAGACAAGAGGGCGCCACCTTGTTTAATTAGATAGTTCATAGACTAGTTCGCAATAGACACAGCGATACTTACCTTTCGTTGTGTCTGTTGTCCAAGAAAACCTTCCAGGCCCTTGGAGGTGTACTATAATAATGCTAAAAAACACATAAAAATAGAATAGTACTCATATAAGAGTACTCATACTCAATTAAAATAAAAAGGTCACTGAACTTTGACTAAATTGTTTTTAACACAACTGTTTCGTTGCTTTCATATACGCTTATCGCTCATAAAACACGAACAAAAATAAGTTTGCTCTATAAAATTTTAGAAACCGTAAGAAGACAAAAAACAAACATTGATTAATTCTGTCCCTAGCATTTAATAACCAACATTTAAAGGCACATCAGAGTCCTTGCTGTAGCAAAATAAAAGACTGTATACCTTCTGCTTCTGAAATATGTTTGTAATTGTCTTATTAGTAAAATTGTTGAGCCTTGCAGGTTCAAACCTTTTGGTTTAATCAAATATCAACTAAACACTACCATAATTAATAACGTAAATAGAAACTTTGCCCAAGTTGGATTAAACTGTGCAAAGTATTAAACTGGGTTTCAGATGAAAACGACCCAACAAAATAAATGTGTATAGTCACATTCCTGATTTAATTAGAAAACATAAATATACCTTTACATCTTTACCTTAGCTTGTCACAATACTTAGTATATTACAAACATTAAGATCGATAGTGCATTGGTACCGTACATATTTAGTTGTAGGGCTTCCCTTTGATGTGTCTCAAACGAACAGGATAGCATACGAACAAATTTCACTTCTTTAAATGCAATAACAATTTACAAACTGCAGGAGATCTATTACCATTCAACATAACAGTTATCCGTCGATACTTAAGTACATGTGTCACTCAATTTTAAGACAAAACGTTATTACTTTAAATGTGATTTTAATTGCGCAGCGAGATTTTTAATATAAAATGGTTCTAGATTTTAATTCGTACATATGTTTAGAATATACACTAGAATGGTCAACAGTTTTCTTAATGTTTTAGAGCTGTCCTTGTATTGTTATAACTTATAAGATCCGTATAAAATTATTGGGTAAAAATCGGTGCGCTGGTCTTCAACAGATGAATCCTTTCCCAAACCGATATATTGCGATAACCGCACAGGGCGAAGTTATTCCAACGTTAGAGGTAGCCAATACACAAACACGAATCCTCGTTAAGAAACATCACTAGTCTAACGCTAGAACGATAATGGTTCATTAAATGTTATTAAAATAAATTAACATGTAATCAACCAGATCAACGTAAGCGGCAGGCTCTATAAGAGAAACAAAAATTCCACCACAGTAAAAAAAAAATTGCGCCATAAGAAAACCTAATTACCTAATTATATCGTGTGATTCAAACTGAATAATTAACGACGGGTTGTTTACCAACTATACAAGTCCAAATAATTGGTAACAATACGACCCTTAATCACAAAACTCGACCAACTCTTCACAAGGTCGACACGAATTAAAAAAAAACACAGGTTAACTTTTAGCCTGCTCTTCCGAGAAAATGAATGCTGACAGTTGCGCTGATTGCAAAGTCATTTAAAAAATTAACATGTTTACTCAACCAGACCTTTGATTTAATTTACAATTATAAAGTCTTTATGCTTTATAACTTTAATGTTTCCTGTAAGTTTTAATTTTAATTTTTGTTTTCTGTTAATAAATTTAAGTTATTATAGCATACACTTAATTGGCTTAATTTCACATTTTACTGCCTGAGGATGAATTTATTTTCGAAACATGTAGCAGTTTAACACCTTTTGATATAGAAAAGGTTTCGAGTTTTATTTATTTATTTAAATATCCCCGTTTTGAGTAATATGAACATCAATCAATTTTCCCACCTAAAGGAAAAGTTATTGTAATTGGTACAAAAATTCGCAATTGAACGGAGACCGTAAATATTCGTTTTGAAATGTCCTGAGTTTTTAAAGAATGTCAAAAAAATGCCTGTTTCTTTGTATGGGTCTTGAAGTGAAATACATTTTTTTGTTGCGTTTTTCTTGTTTTGTTATCTTGCATTATTTTATTAATTAGTATTGAGTTTATATGAAACAAAATTTGGGTTTATAAATCTTATAACAAAAATTCACATATTTAAGAATCAATCTACGCCACTGGAAACCGGTTGAAGGTAAATTACAATCGTATTAACATATTTTACGTAAATATAACATAAATCATGTTTATGGATTAACTTCTAAAACTATTTATATATTTAGTATTACATAAATTACTATCTACATCAATAATAAATTTGAAATTCAATTCAGAAATTGAAAATGGTAACCAACCGTCGCTGCTTAAGGCATCATCTACGGTTAAAAAAAGAGGCAGTACTTATCGATAAAATTAATATTGAAATTAATGAAAATAATTGTCTTAGAATCAAAGAATTTAAACTGCGTTTGAAAGACTATTTTATGTTTGTAAAATTATGATTCTTAGGGCGAATTCAAAAGAAATTTGATACAAATTTAATTAAAAATTAATATTACAATCGATTTTGATCGGATCAAGGCCTAGTTCTTTATATTAGGGTATCTAAGTCTTATAGACATTATTAAATCAGACATATACATTACACTTAGTAAATTAGTCTAAAATTTATGTTGATTTATTCATGTGATGGAACCAAAGGGAAGTAAAATTGGCCAAGACCATCTTAATAATGCGTTATTCGAATTATGATTGGATATTGAATGTATTAATACGCCAGAGAATGCGACAGGTATAAAATAATTTTTAGGGGTGAGAACGAGATAGTCTTGATTTAACATCAACACAGAACTGTTGATGACTTTTACGTGTTGCCATTTTGATATAGGTCAATAAATAAAATTTAAAATAATTTAAAAAAAATTGAAATTTTTCGCCGTCAATCTTTAAAAATAAGCTCATTGTATATCGCTTTTAAGAATGCTTAAAAGTTATTTAACGAAATCTGACCAATTAATGAATAATATTCTGTTAAAGCATTCAATTTAAACAAGTGATGTTTACATTTGTGTGCTGAATTTAATACCTTTTAAAAGGAACGATAATAGACACAGTATATTAATATCTATAAATTTAGTTGAATAAATGGTCGAATGACTTATTTCACAGTTATTTGGTTATGGCTGGAAATTCCTCAAAATCATTAAAGTTGTGTTTAACGGTAATAATAGTAAATAATAAGCGTACTCTAGCAAAGTACAGGTCGCAGGTTCAAATCCTACACGAGGTAAACTTTTTATTTATGTATTTAACTAGCATGGAGCTTCGCTCCGCGCTATGGTCACAACACACCCTGGTAACCGTTGACGATATTTACTTAAAGGCAAAATTTAAAAAAAAAAATTTTCAGTTGTTAAAATTATGCTTTTTTAGTTAGAAGAATAATACGTCGTTCCGTGAACATGTAGATGCTACGCATTTAAAATCATGCTAGAGTCACAACACGTTTTAGAATGCATCTGAACGTAATTTTATTGTGGCTATTTTATTTTATCGAAAACAAGGTATATTCTGTTTAAAATGGTATGGATTTAAAAATATAATTAAAATGAATATATCGCCGTTTTTTTTTTAATTATATATTTGATTGGAATGTAGTTAATATGTAATATTGTAAAAATATGAAAATTGCCAAAAAAAAGAAATTCACTTGCAGGAAGTGTTTAATTTTGTAATTTTTAAGTAATGGTAATAAGAACTCTCATTTTCACGTTTAATGCTACCAAACTAACATTTACGACAGTACCAACTTAAACATTTTAATAAGTAACGTTGTTAACCTTAATGTGTGACTTTACTAATTTTCATTTGAAACTTTAAATGTTGGCAAACTATATTTTTGAAAGCATTCATCTTTTGACGTGCAATGTTACCAAAACGATAATAATGTAAGTGCCAACCTAATCATGTTAATAAGTAACATTCTCAACCTCAGTGTCTCACTTTACCAATTGCCAATCAAAAATTTTAATATTGCCAAACTATATTTTTGGAGCATTCAACTTTTGACGTGCAATGTTACCAAAATGATATTAATGTAAGTGGCAACCTAAACATGTTAATAAGTAACACTTTACCAATTGTCAATCCAAAGTTTAAATATTTTACACTTAAATGTGAAATAAGGAAAATAATTAGGTTGTGCAAACGAGGAATTGTTAGATTTACTTAACGTGCTCTGGCAAGCAGCAGAAGACGTTGCTAGGTTTCGTTGAAAACAATGCATTAAACAAGTTGACAATTGTGAAGATTCTCCGTGTTATTGTAAGTATTTTATTAAATCTTTTGTTTCTATTTGTAAAATGTCAAACTTTAACGTTGTCAGGTGAAGTTTAAAATGTCATCTTTATTGACGTCTGAAGAAAAATTATTAATTCGACGCACATAAATGCCAACTTAAAATGTAATTTAAATAAATAAATGTGAATTTATCTTTTATATTTAATAATATAGAAACTATTTCAAATTAAAAATAATATTTAAAAACATATTTCAATTTTAACTGTTTATATAACGATATATCATTTTGCTAAATTATAGTAGAGTCTAATAAAAGGAATGTAAATTATAAAAACCATATAAATTAATAAATATTCAACTAACTTGGTGAGCAAACTCTTTTATATCAAATTTAAAATGTATATGTTGATCACATGAATTTCTACGAAATTTGGGCGAAAACAACTGTATATATATATATATATATATATATATATATATATATATATATATATATATATATACTATGACCGATTGGGAAGGGGTTGAGGTTAAATGGGTCAAGTTTGTTGAAATCCAAAATGTTTGCAAAAGGTCTAAAATGATTTTAAGAGTAGTTTGGATCGATTTGGGGTGATCAGGTTTTCTCTCATTGTATAGCTCGGTTTTAATTTAGGATCACTTCAAAGTTCGAGTTTTGGGCCAAAAAGTCGACTGCGAGTGTTCCCGTCGAAACGATACCCGGCACGTTTCTTATCTCGTCGAACTCGGGCCGTGTGAAAAATTTGATAAAAATCGGGTCATATTCCGAATATGAGAGTTTATTTTATAGTTTCTATTTAATTAGCGCTACCCATATATACACGTATACCCCATATAAATACACAGGATACGTACCATTTTCGATTAGAGGAGTGTTTATTCGATAGCAAATCGTAGAAATATTTATATAATCGGATAAACGAAGGTGTTCCTTCGTTTAAACCAATTCATTATCCCTCTATCCATCCTCCTAAGTGTTCCTGAGTGCTTTAGCATGATAGGCCTTATTTAGCCTGTTCAGGTCCACAATCATAAAAAAAATGTTGAGCGTCGCGACGCCGCCGACGCCAGACGTCGGTTTTGTTATCTCAGTTAATATCTCTCAGATTAAAAAAAGAAAAATCCATCGTACTCGTCTTGATAACCACAAAATTTTTCATCTCTTTTGTTTTTTCGAAATTCGAACTCTATTAGTTCGAAAAACATAAAATTCGATTTCGAAGTCGAAATTTTCGACTTTTTCAACTTTTGACCACGGAGTCCTCTTTTCGAGATCAAAATTATAGTAAATTGATACATAGCTCGAAAATATTTCCAACGGTTCAAAATTTCTTAAAATCGGAGTGGAACTTTGAAAATTAAAAAATAGATGTTCTAAGCGTTATTTCGACGCTGTGGTAGAACTCGTCGCTAAAAGGAAAATTTAAAAAAAACACGTTAAAATTCCAACGGGTTAAAAAAATTGCGAAATTTTTCGATTTCATATTTTGCCCTATAAATCAAAAATTGTAAATGATACGAAAGTGGAATAAGCGGGAGTCGATGCGCACCATTATGGCACGTCGTTCAGTTCTGAAATGGCAACACTGCTTTTAAACGTATAACAGTTATGGCCATTTATGTGAATTTTGAAAAATCGAAACATCTGAAGGCTATCCCCTTTGATTTTTATTTTAAATTTTGAAAAGCATTGCGTCGGAACTAACTATCCGATTTTGACGAAATTTTGTTCCCCGGTTCGTTTCGATGAAAGCAATGGAAAGAGACCGGGGAAAACCCCCTGCCGCTGTTTCTTCCATTTTTATTGACATGTGAATTTTTCCCATTTAAAAAGCACTGGAAAGGTTCGTAACTCGCTCAAATCCGATCCAATTGTCGAGCTTTATACGTCATTCTATTCTAATTCGATAGTGAACATATTTCCATTATACAAAAACCCAAACTGTGAAACGGTACGTCTCGTACGATCACGTGTCTAAAGCGCACGAACACGCTGCACACTTTGACCGTTTCCCCCACCAATCGCGCGATTCTTACCGAACTTTCGCCGTTCACGATCAATGCGCACTCGAAATGCGAGACGAACTAAAAAAACACGAACTCTCTAACATTTCATTCGGCCAAGCCAGTCGAAATTGACGAAAAACTCCCTTCACTCCCCTTCCCCGAAACGAAACGGCAGCCGGACATGGCGCTATCGGGGTTATATAGTTCTCGACGGTCCCCATCGATACTTAAAGTTTAAAAAATTTCTCAGATCCTGTTTGCGAGAAAATCTACGAGAAATCTTCCGACCACACCTCGATAACTCCCGCCACTACCTACATCGTGGTGGTGAGACGGTAGTTTCGACTATACGCCACGACGTCCTAATTACTCCAGACTCCTTCGCCGTCGCTCGCGAACTCTCGACCCTCACGTCGAGCCGTCGGCGAACTTCTATTTCGATCCCTCGCAAACGCAATCGAGGCAATCTCGAAAGTGGGGGACGCGACGGCCGAATGCGAGTGTTCCCGTCGAAACAATATCCGGCACGTTTCTTATCTCGTCGAACTCAGGCCGTGTGAATAATTTGGTAAAGATCGGGTCATATTCCGAATTTGAGAGTTTATTTATAGTTTCTATTTAATTAAATTAATAATAATTTATAATAACATTTGAACAATTGATGTAAATGTAAACGTAAATCGGACAGTATTGGAATTTAAACAGTGAAACTAAATAAATGTGCTTAATTTTTACCATACACCATTAAGCAAACACAGGTGTATAAATTGGTGTTTAAATATTATGTGTGCCCTAATTACCGGAATGGAAAGAAATTGATTAGTCAAGAATCAATTAAGTTTAAGAAAATTTGAGAATATTTATACAGCACTTTGTTTTGGGAATATATTACAACTGTGTGTATTCAAGAAGAGGCACCTAATATTCGATTACATATTGTCAATTAAGTAAGAAATTTTGATCTTTATTATCAGTCAACGGTTACGTACTGAGCTTAAATTTAAATTTTAAATACATTATAAAAGATACTTGTTTAAGAGAATTGAGTGTCGAAACTTAACCATTAAATGATTATGCAAACAACTTTAAGAGCTAGATGAAGGGCTGTTAGGATTTATTTAAGATTTACAATGTTTACGTTGATAACATCATGTAAATAAATTGTTAAGATTATATTGTTTAGTTTAAAACTGTGGTAATATGAATTTACCCTTGTGATTTCATTTTATACAAGCAAAATAAATACCACTATTACATTAAAATTGGGAAAGACTCGCATGGTCCAAAATAGTTAATAATTGATTGATTTAAGACTGATTAAAAATTCCAGCTATATGTGAATTCATTGTGACATTGATATTCTAATATAATTGGCAGTTAGGAGACAGCATTAAATAAAAAATGTTTGTTGCCCTTTATAAATTCATTGTTTATTAAAGTGATCAATAAGCCACAAAATTAGTTATTGTCCTTACGAAGAAAAAGAATTTAGCACATTAGTTGTGTAAATAATTATTAATTACAAATTGATTCTGTTAATACGATTAATTAATTAAGGTGATATTATAATTTATAAAGTTAAAGGTAAAACAAATCATTATATGTACCGATAGCTTCAGTGTATTTATAATATTATATCCGAAAATTTTAGGAACAAATTAAGAGGTTGATTTTATTTACACTTAGCATATTATTGATAAATTTAATCCTCATATTAATATTCATAACCTTTATCAGAGTTCACTATTGCATTTATATTTAAACTGGTTTACATAGTGATATTGAAAAACTCGATTTACAATTTAAATTAAAGGCATCTTACTTGATATGAGCAGAGTTTAATTTGTATTAACATTCGTATATACTTGTATGACTAACTGATACTCGAAATAAGTTTTGAGCTTCCTAAAAGTAAAATTCATGTTTATTAATTTTTTTGTTTATCAACATTTAAACAATTCATATTGAATGTAAATTATAATTACATTATAATTATATAAAAGAGCTACCCTGGGCAAATTATACATTTTTAACTCATTCAATACGTTATAAATTTGTCACCAAAGTGAAGGCACTGTTTAAGTCTTAATTTCTGCTTTTTCAACGAAGTTAAGAAGATAACATTCAAATTGGTACCGAATGTGGGGCCTGTGAGTTATTACAATTTGTCTCCCAACGTGTCGGCATAGATTTGCTGTTTCATTATGGCCTGCGCCTGGGTCTGCGTTGTATTGAAATTTCATACACGTGTTTAACACCTAAATATCTAGATCTCAGTGATTCGTTTATGGTGGTATTTAAGACAGAAATGTCTGACTCCAGCGAAACTTGGTCGGAATCGGTAAAGTGGTTTTGGAGCAATGCAAATAACACTTACAAATGTGCGGATCACAACCTTCGGTAAACGAACATAAGCAAGCAATATATAAGGTACATCTGATATACGTCAGAACGTTACCACAATATGTGGAGTGTTTAAGAAATATTACTTATAAAGTACACCTAAGTAAATAAATTATCAAATTACATAAAAATAAATTACTTTGACATAAAGGAACCATAATTAAGCACGCTTTAACTAGAAGTATAGCTCAGGTAGTAAACCTTTTGTTAGAAAAGGAAAAGGCCGTATTTCATTCCCTCCCCAATGGAGAGGGCGGGCTGTGAGCTTTCCAACCTCCTTCAACCACAATCATTACATTACGTATGTATGTATGGTGGGATTAAGGATGGGTGTGGTTAGGAGTTAGGAGTTAGGGTTCTGAAGATTGCTTCGAAAGGATATCTACGAAATCTAAACGGTAAAAGGTTCTCACCGGGGACAACCTAGCTAGCCACATATCAGTACATGTGCTTAGATTATATGAAGTTAACGATATACAGTTTGTTCTGCTTCCACCCAATGCTATGCATTTACTCCAGCCATTAGATGTGGCCTTCTTTGCTCCTTTCACAAAATGTTGGCGAAATATTCTGAATTATTGGAAGAGTAAGAACAGGGGTTGTATTTTAAAGTCAGATTTCCCAATGTTATTTAAACAGGCTCTAAATAACCTTGACAACATGGAAATCAACATAAAGTCTGGTTCTCGAGCCCATGGAATAGTCTCATTTGTACCTGAACAAGTCTTAAAGAAAATTCCGAGAAGAACTTAGAGGATCATTATCAAGAACAAGGAGAAAAAGCTGGTTGGATACTTCCAAGAGTTTTTGAGAGAAAGTAGAACACAGTCAACAAAGGAAGGGTCAAATGAAAGGGGACCAAGGTTGCAAGTTGCTCCAGGTAAAGGAATTGGAGAAAGAGATGTGCTACACAATCAAAATAATAAAAGTGATGAGAGTTCTAGTAAGAACAGTGAGGAGAGTAAATATAGTTTTGAAAATATCGATAGTGAGTCAGAAGAAGATGGAGAAAAAAATGAGAAAACGAAGAACCTATCCATGAAAAAGTTTGTACTGAGATTTGAATTTTCTACTTATTAAGTTTTCATGCCCGAAAACTGACAAAAAAATATTACGTTGGTGGTGTAACAGAAATACGGGAGAAAAATAAAGTTGTTCTCGTCAGTTTTTATGTAAAAAGAAATACCGTTAAGATAAGTGAATATTTTGCTTATGACCAAGTTAAGGACGAAAGAGTGATAGAATCTTCACAAATATTTAGACACCTTAAAATCTTTGTTAATCTTAGAAGAAAAATGTATCAATTTCCTCAATTAAGAACCCTAAGGGCCAGTTTTATAAAGCGAGATAATCTTCGGATCAGAGCAAACTCAAAGATCAACCAGAATGTACATTGTACGAACATAGATCAACCACCAACGGAGGGTTAACTCTCACTTTTATTTGACTAGAGTCGAGTGATAGGTTAACCTCGGATCAACATATTACAACCTAAAAATTTATTATAATTCTATTCTGCTGTGGGGTGTTCTTTTCATTCGGTATTCTCGAGTAGAAGCAATTATTCGGCATGAAGTATTTAAGAGAGGACGAAGATTTTGTGGAGCTTGTTGGTGAGGTAGTTTAAACGCCCAGACCATCTCCAAATATCGTCAGACGAAGAGTTAGTCCTTCGATCAATTTCTACTTACAACAAATTCAGTTCGGGAGGTGGTGCCACAATTAAATATTCCACCGAACTCAATGAGGTAACATAAAACAATTTTTCTCAATTACAATCTAGACTTCATAATAATTGGTTTGTAGGAATTGTGCATTATATGTAACTGAAATGCTATTGTTAACCTTGCGATTTTTTGCCACGGATTCCATGTTAATTGTTAGCGGAGATTTTATGGGAGTGCATCAATCCATTGCAACTCGAGTGATTAATAAGGTGTCTAGAGCAATTACCAGCTTCAGAACCATCTACTTGAAATTCCCTGAATGTAATGAGGATATCGCAAGGGTGAATTTAGGATTTTATAATATTGGCAGGTTTCCGCGCTGCATGGGTGTGATAGATTGCACGTTAAGATACAATCATCAGGAGGTAATGATGCCCATATATGTAGGAATCACAACGGATACTTCTCCATAAATGTGCAATGTATTTGCGATGCTGAATTGAATATAACCAGCATTGTTAGTCGATTTTCAACAATTGCGCAATAAGACGAAAATTCGGAAACAGGAAATTAGGAAGCAATTTATTAGTAGGCGATAGTGGATATGGAATAAGATCCTATTACTCCGAAGGCGAATCCAGTAACACCAGCTGAGCACTTATTTAATGAAGCGCACACTAGAACACGCAATCGAATTGAAAGATGCTTTGCGGTGTGGAAGAGTCGTTTTCAATCTTTTGTTTAGGATTACGGTTAAGTATAGAAAGAGTTGAAGCTGTCATTGTTGCAACTGATGTGCTTCACAACATCGCTTGTAAAAATCGGGAATCACTACCACCGATAGGCAATAACGTTGAAGAATTGTTATTCCAAGAAATGGCTAACGTCGAAGTCCTTCGAGGAGATTTACATGCAAATAATATTATTAGTCAACATTTAATTAACAATCACTTTGCAACACTTTTATAATTTGTGCTTTCTATTGTTCCATGTTAGAAATTCTATTATCATTATCACAGATCATTAATCTGTAAGTCCAGTTTTAAATGGATTAGCAATTAAATTAATAAGAACACAAGTGAATCAAAGCTATTTATTTGTATTGGATTTCAACAGCAATTCCTGTTTTAACATTTTCATTTTGAAATCGTACTCTTCTTGCGCGAATTTCATTTCCTACCGATCTTTTTCCTCCATGTGCCACACGCGTATTTCATGCTCTTTTCTAATATATTTTTTGAATTTCTTGGGTAGATGATATATTATCCACCCAAAAGATACCTTATTGACCAGTTTGCCTCCAGATTTCATTTTGGAATAGCCAATTCCTTTGATACCGGAGTTCTTAATTTCGCAGGGCTATATTTCGACCAATTACTCGGTTCACCGCTAATTGTTAGCGGAAACGAATCGCTGGGGTCTCAGGGATTGCTGGTGCTTCTTCTAAATCTAAAATCAATAAATAAAATTATCCAAATAGTTTTCACCTACTATATCAGTCAATTCAGAA
Source organism: Vesta saturnalis (assembly GCA_036346205.1). Taxonomy (NCBI): domain Eukaryota; kingdom Metazoa; phylum Arthropoda; class Insecta; order Coleoptera; family Lampyridae; genus Vesta; species Vesta saturnalis. The sequence goes on from JARFJB010001442.1 coordinate 1,149,684, forward strand.
ACTGGAACAATTATTTTCGTTTATAATAATTATTAACTATAAATAAAAGCAATACCTACGGCATCATCGTCAAATTCGCTGACCCGGCCAGTCATGCCGTCCCCGAGCAGCTCTAAAACCTTAGTATTAGTTTCAGTGAATTGGGTATCGCATGGCGGTCCTCCAACTGTACCTTTCACATGAATTTTAATATCGGCGAATTTTTGCTTGCTGCGTTTTTTAATATTTTTATACTTGTTTTTTAAAATTATTTAGTTCGCCTCCTGCGTTAAAATCTTGGTCGATTTTGTCCCAAACCAGCTTTTTCTCCTTGTTGGCTTGCGAGTCTGTCTTTTACATTCTACAATGTGTTTGTAGCCGTCTCATAACTCAATTAACCTCGTTTACTCTAGAGCTGTAAAATTGGCGCTTCGCTTTTCCATATTGTAATGATTTAATTGTAAGATATCATTAAACAATAACAAATAAAAGTGTGACAAATTATCATAAAAATTTCAAAAAACGTCGGTTATTAAGACAAAATTCTTATAAAATTAATCACGGCTAATTTGTTATAATAGAAATTAAAAAATCTCTTTTGTTATTAAATTGAAAATACCAATACCAATACCAATGTCAAAAGTTATGCCTGGAAAAAATTATTGTTAGGTTGTTCTGTCTAGGGTTACAGGACGTTGAAATGAGAATGATTTTCGTATACGATTGAAGATAACTTTTGAAATACCCTGTATAACGTTATGAAATCCTATTTGGAAGTATGGGGAGATGAGCTTAATCTAAATTTGAAATAATATATAGGGTGTCCCTTTAAAAAAAGTATGTTTGGCTCACCCTGGTAATATGTAACACCCTGTAAATACGAAATTAATCTTATAATGTGAAGTTTGAAGTTGCCTATAATTTTGTAAATAACTTCTTGTGATATCTCCTTTAATAACGGATATATCGTACTTCGACGCACTAATTCCGCACCCTGTATATTAAAAGACATTTTTCTTTCGGATACTCGTGCAATTTGAAATCTGTTCTTAAATTCTACGTTTCGGTAGACTACTGTTCTACCTTTATCAAGAATATAGTATAATTACAATATTTAAATTGATTGACACTAGATGTCTCGTAACTTGAACTTTTAAATTATTGTGTTGTATGTCGTGTACTGCTGGTCGTAGGTCCTGGTATATATTTTTGTCTTTTGGAGTATTGTCTGAGTTGTTGAGTGCATGTCGAGTTCATGTTATAGCTTCAGTAAGATGTAGTGTTATCGTTAGTTGTCAAGTGGTTGTGTGCTGTTAATTTTGATTGCGTATTTTTTTTTGATGATTGGTTTCCAAATTGGTGAAATTCGAGATCCAGCATCTCTTTTGTTTAAAGCTTTTGCGATTTCAATCGCTTCTTTGCCGATTATTTCTTGTAGTCCGTTCGCTGAAGCGAGTAATTTTATTTGGTTAACGTCGATATGATGTCCAGTGTCGAGGTAATGGGTTGTCAATGAGTTTGATGTTATGTGTTTGATTTCCAATTAATGTTCTTTTGCACATACATTTAATCTTCTACTAGTTTGCCCAACGTAAGAATTTTGACAATTTCTACATGAAATTTCATATACACCTTGTTCTTCACCTTCAACCTTGTCTTTTGGACCATTCGACAATTGATGGATGGTAGTGTGTGGTTAGAAAACAACTCATATATTAATTTTTGGAAAATTTCTTGGAAATTGCATCGGTCACTCCTTTAATGTGTGGTAATAACAGTAAATTTTGAAATTCTTCAATTTTGTTCGTCGATTTTGAGTTGTTGTTGATAACTTTGTTCTTACTTTTCTTTATTAGTTCTAAACGATATCCATTGTGAAGTAATACATTAGTTAGATTAGTTAATTCTTGAGTTCTTGAGCTATTGTGCGTCAAATGAATGGATCTGATTGTTAATGGTTTTACAATTCCACTGAGTTGATGTGGGTGGTGGCGTGATTCTCCATGAAGATATCGATTAGTATGAGTTTTCTTTCAGTGTACTGTATAATTAATTTTGTGTCTAAGTTTTGCAATCAAAATGCCCAAAAGTGATAAACGATTATTGGTTTCTAGTTCCATTGTAAATTTTATATCTTTGTGTAAAGTTTATAATCCATGTGGCCATGTAACAAATGTGTCATGCACATAGCGAAACCAACATTTGGGCTTAAGGGGAGACGATGCTATCGCCTTGTTTTTCAAATTTTCCATAAACATATTCGCAATAGCCGGAGAAAGTGTTGAACCCATCGGAGCTCCTTTAATTTGTTTGAAGAAATCTCCTTTGTACATGAAGTATGTTGAATTCATGCAGTGCTTGATTAATTTTAAAATATCTGGATTGATAGAATGTTGATTTTGTAAAATTTGGATCGTTTCTTCTACTGGAGATTTTGTAAATAATGATGTCACATCGAAACTAACAAAAATATTACAAATATCTAATTTGATGTTTTTAAGTTTTTCTAAAAAGTCTAAAGAGTTTTAACATAAGATTTAGCACTTACACAAATAGGTTGTAGTTCTTTTGAGAGATATCTTGCAAGTTCATGAGTTGGAGAATTGAAAGCACTTACAATAGGGCGTAATGGCCAGTTACTCCCTTTGTGGATTTTTGGTAAACCGTAAATTTTGGGGATTCGTGAATTTTTTCTCTTGGAATGATTTGATCACCTAATGATGTAGATTTGACGATAGATTTGGTTTTCACTCCTAAATAACTTGTAGGATCGTTATTTCTAATTTACATTCGGATGAATTTAGTAATTCTATCATCTTTTGGTGGTACTATTACCTATAACACGAACTCGACATGCACTCAACAACTCCAACAACAATACTCCAAAACACAAAAATACATACACAGGACCTACGACCCGCAGCAGTACACGACATACAAAACAATAATTTAAAAGAAAATCAAGTTACGAGACATCTAGTGTCAAGTTCAATATTGTAATTATATTATATTCTTGATAAAAGTAGAATAATAGTCTACCGAAACGTAGAATTTAAGAACAGATTTCAAATTACACGAGTATCCGAAAGAAAAATGTCTTTTAATCTAAATAATAACACTTGTGGAAACGTAAATAGAATATATATATATATATATATATATATATATACAGGGTGTTTCATTAAGGCTGGCCACCGGCCATATTTTAGAAACTAGTGGACATAAAAAGTGGAGAAAAAAAATTCATTATAAAAGTCGCCACGAGAAAATCCTGGAAATTATTTTTAAGTTCCGTAATTCATCGCAAGGGGGCGCAATTGAAAATTAAAAAATAAAATTATAAATTTCTCCGAAAATTCCCACATTAAGGCATACTTTTGGTAACATCGTTAGAAAGCTTAGACAATTCTGCATCATTTTGGTCTAAGGCTCATTGGCGTACCGACCTTAATAAGAGTGGGGGAAGCTATTGAATGTGTAATCATTTAAATCGCTGTTATTTTTAAACGACTTATCCGATTGTAGTAAACCTAGGCTTGTTTAGAAGAAAAAGGTAAGTACTTTTAACTGTCGCATCCATTGGTACGCGATAGCTCATAATAAAATTGTTAGAGGGCGCAATTTGTAATAATACCAGTATTTTGATTTTATTCAGAAAAATTAAATCATACGGTATAATTATGACATCATAAGCGGAAAGTAGCTTAAATTTGTAACAAAAACGTAAATAACGCAATTTGATATCTTTATTTGTTCCAGAGTTATCGCGAAAAGAAGACTTTTTAACCGTTTAATTTAATAATTGATTGTTGCTATGGTTTCTTAAGGTGTATAGGTTGGATTAGTAATGAGGAATCTGCATTTATCATAGTCTGTGCCTCCTTCACACTCTATCTAGGCTTAGGACTAGTCCAAACTAAGCAAATTGCAAAATTTGGAGCGTGTTTAGAGGCCAACTGGCCATAACAACGATATCAAAGTAATGATTGATTTTGTTTAAGAAACTTTTCAATAGAATGGTACAAAATCATGAACAATTGTTAAAAAACTATTGAAAATCTATAAATGTTCAAATTGACGGCCGTTTTGTAAAAACAACTATTAATTCTTCTTCTGTACGTTTATAACATCATGTAAAACTTCTAAGGCATAATTCTAATGTGGTGTGTTTTAAAATAATAATCTAATTTGCTGCGGAACAAAGTCGGCTCGTTTCCATGGAGGTAAATAAATTGAAAAAGTTGTCAACTTACTTAATTTTGATTGATGTTGTGTTGTAAAAATTTTTTCCTTCATTAGTTTTGGGTTTCATTGTACCTTATCAGAAATTAGTGCTATCCTTCAAAATGTCGTATACCAATGCCGAGGCTTACGACATGCTTGCCGTGTATTATGAATGTTTTCAAAATGCAGCTATTGCGGAACGACAATACGCTATCAGATATCCTGATCGAAGGCACTACACTAGAAAAGTGTTTCGGCGAATGGCAACACGTTTAAGACAAACAGGAAATGTACGACGTATTCCACTTCCTGTCAGAAGACGTCGCATAAGAAATGAGGACAATAGTATTAATGTTCTTGCGTACGTAGAATCGGAGCCTCACGTAAGCATCAGGGAGATTTCCACAGAACTAGGTGTAAGTGTTGCTTCTGTGTTCAGAATTTTAAGGGATTTTAAGCTGCATCCTTATCATCTAGTTTTACACCAGGCTTTATCAGACACTGATTTTGACAGGCGGCTCGACTATTGCTATTGGCTGAGATACATGTGTAGTGAAAATCTTGGATTCCTTTCCAAAGTTTTATGGACCGATGAGGCTACTTTTACTAGCTGCGGCAGAGTTAATTTGCACAATATGCATTATTGGTCGCAAACAAATCCTCACTGGATGCGCGAAGTGGATCACTAAAACAGATGGAGTGTAAATTTGTGGTGTGGTGTTTTAGGTGACAGAATTATCGGACCATTTGTTTTTCATGGACACCTAAATGGTGAATCTTATTTAAACTTTTTACAAAATGACCTGCCCAATCTTTTAGAAGACATTCCCCTTGACGTGAGAGCATCCCTGTGGTATCAACATGATGGATGTCCTTCACACTATTCCCGAAGAGTCCGTGATTTCTTAAATGTTAGATACCCAAATCGCTGGATGGGAAGGGTAGTTTGTTTCCGTGGCCACCGAGATCGTCGGATTTAACTGTATTAGATTTCTACTTGTGGGGAAGAATAAAAGATATTGTTTACGAAACGAGACCAACCACCCGAGAGGACATGATTCACCGAATTGAAATTGCAATAAATTCGATTCCACGAGACGAAATCGAAACAGCTGTTTCCAGTACAAGAAGAAGAATTAATAGTTGTATTTTACAAAACGGCCGTCAATTTAAACATTTTGTACCATTCGATTAAAAAGTTTCTTAAACAAAAATCAATCATTACTTTGATATCGTTGTTATGGCCCGTTGGCCTCTAAACACGCTCCAAATTTTGCAATTTGCTTAGTTTGGACTAGTCCTAAGCCTAGATAGAGTGTGAAGGGAGGCACAGACTATGATAAATGCAGATTCCTCATTACTAATCAAACGTATACACCTTAAGAAACCATAGCAACAATCAATTATTAAATTAAACGGTTAAAAAGTCTTCTTTTCGCCATAACTCTGGAACAAATAAAGATATCAAATTGCGTTATTTACGTTTTTGTTACAAATTTAAGCTACTTTCCGCTTATGATGTCATAATTATACCGTATGATTTAATTTTTCTGAATAAAATCAAAATACTGGTATTATTACAAATTGCGCCCTCTAACAATTTTATTATGAGCTATCGCGTACCAATGGATGCGACAGTTAAAAGTACTTACCTTTTTCTTCTAAGCAAACCTAGGTTTACTACAATCGGATAAGTCGTTTAAAAATAACACCGATTTAAATGATTACACATTCAATAGCTTCCCCACTCTTATTAAGGTCGGTACGCCAATGAGCCTTAGACCAAAATGATGCAGAATTGTCTAAGCTTTCTAACGATGTTACCAAAGGTATGCCTTAATGCGGGAATTTTCGGAGAAATTTATAATTTTATTTTTAATTTCAATTGCGCCCCTTGCGATGAATTACGGAACTTAAAAATAATTTCCAGGATTTTCTCGTGGCGACTTTTATAATGAATTTTTTTTCTCCACTTTTTATGTCCACTAGTTTATGAAATATGGCCGGTGGGCAGCCTTAATGAAACACCCTGTATATATATATATATATATATATATATATATATATATTAATGTGTGTGTGTGTGTGTGTGTGTGTGTGTGTGTGTGTGTGTGTGTGTGTGTGTGTGTGTGTGTGTGTGTGTGTGTGTGTGTGTGTGTGTGTTATTATTTAAGCTTCCACAAGTAGTATTATTTAATAAAGACATTATTCGGAACAACTTGTGTTTATTAACGTGAAAATATATAATATTCAACGTTTCGGGGACTTACTATGTCCTCTTTGTCAAGAATGATATTTAGTATATGAAATATGAAACAAGCTAACTAATTATTTTATAATAATTTAGATGAACGAGTTCTGCTTCGATTTGTAGATCCAAGACATGCCGTTAAATTTGGAATTGTATTAGAGATCCGAATGTTAATAGAATCTTGAATATCAGGATTTATAGATGATGTCGATGTAATATTGGCCGAGATGCTGGGAAAATTTTGAGTTATTGGAAATTTTGAATTTTGTTTAATAAGGTTCTTATATAGTAAGTCCCGAAACGCTGAATATTATATATTTTCACGTTAATAAACACAAGTTGTTTGTCTTTATATATATATATATATATATATATATATATATATATATATATATTGTAACGTCCCACAGGTACCCTATCTTGAAAAGGGTAATTTGAACTTATTTGTAATAATGCAAATTCGAGAACCAAACAATTGCTAAGTAAGTTATCTTGACTTGACTGACAATAATCTCACTATTACTCAAATTAATTGCCTGCCTTACTTTGACTTTCCGGACAATAATTAAAACATTAGCATTTATTTACAAGTCTGATATTTATTACTCGCAAATCTCAAACCTGATCAAACGAAATGGCCGTCTAGTGTTAGGTACGTTATGCTAGATAGTCTGGATGAGATACATGTTACATCATGCGGGCAGATAAAAAAAAAATTAAACTACTCAAATTAAAATCAACGAACTTGGCGCACCTGTGGTTTTGCCCGTTAATCTACTATTGTGAGAAAGAACCACCAATAAAGCCCACTTTATTCACAAATAAGTAATTGTACAAGTACATTAATAAATTAAATAACCAAAAAAAAACAGTGAAAGGGTTAAATATATAACAAAACACCATTAAATCAGGTTAAAGTGCGTACGAAATTATAACAGTAAGAGAAAATGAATAAAAAAAGCAGTTTAGTTATACAGAAACACAATAATAAAAAAAACACATAGTCACACTCACAATTGGGTCATAAACATGTGGCCCTTTTTAAAAACCAATACGCCGGTCTGTAAGTAAATAAAGCACATAAAATAATAAAGCAAATCACGGTACATATAAAATACAGTAAAATTGCACAGGTACTAAGGTAAATGCGAGGATCAAAAGAAAACAGACAAGGAATTTAAAAATTACCCAATTGTTTAGTGACATCTAAAGCACAAAATACATGAGTCACATTGTAATAAAGCACATACAAAAGAGAAATCAGCTCGCAGGCAAATAATTCAACTTCAAACAAACTGAAATAAAAACTCATTAAAACAAAGCCTTACAAGGGTACGTTATAAATAGATCACTAACATCGTGACCGATATATATATATATATATATATATATATATATATATATATATATATATATATATATATATATGTATGTGTGTGTGTGTGTGTGTGTGCTTGAGTGCGTTAGCAACATACCGTGCCTCTCTCTCTCTACGGTTACACATTCACCTATACAACATATAAAAACAAATATAAAATTCGAGGTGCCTAATGGTCTGGCTTGTGAGTGTGTACCAACATGCCTTTTACAATTAATAACCTGCGGCATCCTATACCCATTCACCAGCCACCTTCCCACCATTATAAATATAAACAACAATCAACAATGCTAATTCGCACAAATACCAAAGGGAGAGCGCCCTGTACTGTCCTTTTAATTTAGCAGATTTCAGCTTAATGAGTCAGCGTACGAATAAGATACCTTTGCAAGACAATGTTTGATATTTAATATGTTATCTAGACTGGCAAAACTATTTGCTGCGAGCTTTCAGTTATATAAAAATACATACTTACACTAGAATAAATATTCCCTTAATTGGTCACAGGCACAAATCGTTAATAGGCGCGGTTTAACCCCGAAAGAAAAGACAAAATTACTGTTGGCGAATTCAAAAGAAAAATGAACACACCAATTATTTTAAAGACGAACTGTTTACAATTAAGGGATTTAATTAACCCAAAAATTGATCTCGCTCGATTGAAAAGATCCCTGTAATTGCCCCCGATCCAAACTCCTGATAAACCACCCCGTCTTTCAAAAGTAATAAAAAAATCAAGAAACAGTAACTTATGTTGGAATAGTTTCGTAGTAATTATTGCACACATTTCAAATTTAAAAATATGCATTCGTCTGTAACAACCTTCTATTTACGGGTCTCGAGTTTCCAAAGATATCTTTTCATCGTGGCCCGTTTCGCTACAATTAATCATTAGACCCATGACATTTTTACATCAAGAGCGCGCATAAGAAAAATTCCAATGATTTGTTACGCCCCTTCAGTATAGCATTTTAAGCGTACACCTGCCACTCACCCCTAACATGTGTTTACATACATATTAGTTACAAACAATACTACATTCCTTAGATAAAAATATATAAATAAAAATAATTTGAAAACATTAGTAAATTACGACGTATTATCAAGATATTAAAATCCACTAATTATCTTTTCTATATATATATATATATATATTATATATATATATATATATATATATATATATATATATATATATATATATATATATAACACACACACACAAACACACACACACACACACACAACGTGCCCAAGATAAGGATGAATAGCATGGGGATCTTGAAAACGGTAAAAGATACGAAGGCTGTTAAATTAGAGAAAAGTTGTATAATCGATGGCATGTTCACATGTAATTTGCAAAAGTTCATTATTGTTTATCGTTTCCGAGATTTGAAACAAAATGCGATTTTTGGGTTTTTCTTTTTTCGTAATTTCTTCATTTATTTTAAAGGATTTTTAAAAATCAAACGTTTTCAAAGGGTTTTCACTTTTGGATTCTATTAGATCGCGTTTTCAAATTTTTATTCGACGTTTCGTCTCCGAGAAACAATCATCAACTTTATTTTTTTATATCGCCGCAACCAACGAAACACCCTGTAATCGATAGTATTTTTTATTACGAATTGAACCATGTACTACACATTATGGCTTTGAATCTAATTTTTAAGAAAAATTCGGATTAATATTAGTATTCGATCTTTTTTTATTTCAAATTTAACCACTCCAATCTTTTAAACAAATTTAATTAAAGATAAATAATTACAATAACTGTTCATATAGGTTGCCGTTATTTTCTAGGCACAGATAAGCTATCTTTACTGAAGAATTTAAAACACGGTTTAGCGTTTCTGGCGAAATTGTATGAACTGCTGCTATAACCGATACTAACAACTGCTCTTCATTTTCAAAACTCCCATCATATACTTGGGTTTCCAGGTAACTCGACAAAAAAAATCCAGCGGACTTAAATCGGGTGATCGGGTTGCCCAAGCTACTACACTGTAAGTACCAATCCATTTTCCTGTAAACCGCAACCACAGATAGTCTTGTACATTCGTCACACTTTATAGTATATCATTCGCGAAAACCTATTCGCCGCTCCTGATCAGCTTGTCTAAGACCCTGACAAACTCGAAATTTGTGTGGATGAAACTTAATCTTATTTAAAATGAATTGTGCTGTAGAATTTGTTATACCAGTACGATGTTCAATTTGTCTTGTCGATATTTCAGGGTTTTCAACGTGATGCCAGTACAGATGTATCATGGGTTTTCAATAACTGCTTGTAAAACGGTATAAGCTTTTTCATCATCAGATTATTTTTGAAGGGATAGAACAGGTTTTGTAAATGAACTAAATTCTTTTAAATTAGATTCCAAACATCTAAAAATGGATTTACCAGGTTGCCTTCGTTCAGAAAATTTATCCAAATATATCAGCTCAGTAACTACATAATTTCTGTGAGACAAAATGTAGCATGTCAAAATATCGTTTGTAAAATTTCTTCTTGCCATAGATACACTTATTAATTAATTATAATTAAACTAAAATTAAACTAAACAAAACCAAAAAACAACTCACGAAGTAATGGTAATAAAAACAACTTAACATACGTACTTTTCAAATAACAACAACGATCTCAACGTACTAAAACTAAGTTAAAGTTTTCAACAAAATGTTAAACAAGCGTTATTTTATCAAAGCCTTCTAATATTAACTGATATCATATGAAATATGTAAAAATGAAAATCCGAATTTTCAGCTTCAAAACCGTAATACATGATTAAATTCGTAATAAAAATAGTATCGAATACAGGGTATTTCGTTGGTTGCGGCGATATAAAAAAATAAAATTGATGATGGTTTTTCGGAGACGAAACATCGAATAAAAAAATGTGAAAACGCCATCTAAGGATTCAAAAAGCGACAGTGAAGAAGTACCTTTGGTTTTTAAAAATCTTTTAAAATAAAAAGAAAAAAATGAACTTTGCAAGATCCCCATGCTGTTCGTCCTTATCTTGGGCACGTAGTATATATATTTTTATAACTGTTATGATAAAAATAAAAAAGTTATTATTAGAAATCCGCAAAAATCGGCTGACTCACCTCAGCTGATGGTATCCAAAAGCAAAGGGATTAGATAGCTTAGACGATAATGAGCAGATTATAGGTTTTAAATCTATAGGACAGAAAATTTTTTTCAAGTCAGTCAACAAGTGTATTAAAGAAAATAAGATAATGCCCACATTATCATTACTGTAATATAAATTTAATAAAGGTATAAAAGCATTTTTATATATTTCATTTTTTCGTTTCTAAATAATTTACCCCCGTTTTCTTATTTAAGGTGTTAAAGTTCTTCGCGTCCGCTACTCAAATTTTTACCTTTTTACCTTACGGTACCCCCACAGGCAGGGGGTCCCAGGGTTGTATTCTCAATATCTCGGCCCTTCATCCAACGCTGCGCTCTGCACTTGGAGGCTAGGACAAAATATAGTGACCAATCCAGAAAACTTAGATTCTCAAAAAATTTGCTTAAAAAATCATTTATATTTCTGAATTTTTTGTGTAAACTGCTTACCAACTAACAACAATCATTTCCAAACTTATTTTATATATTATAATTTTCTGATACGTACTTACTCGGCCTTTGCGCTATCTTTTACAGTATTATTTATACCGAGTAGTAATGAAATAATTTACATTAATGTGTTTAATATTATTTTAATTTTAATTTAATTAACTAATCAAAACTTGTACCTTTAGCGTAAATGACGTAATCATGTGATGCGTCCGTTAAAAAATTGTTTGCATAATATTCTTAAGTAGCTGTAAGTACTAAAGTACAGAGGTATGCGTGCCTATTGCTCAAAGTCAAATTCCATTTGCTGAGTAGTTAGTACAATTCCTCTAAATCATTACATGTAGTTGAGATCATAACAAACGACGGGTGATTCCGAAAATCTATTATCATTCTTAGACTGCTACACATCACACCACAATTATTTATTGTGTGTATTACTGGAATTAAATACTAGCTTATTTACGTATTATTATTTTGTAGTTTTTTTTTTGTAATATAAATAATTGGGTTTTTCAGATTTTATTTTAGACCTTCTAACCTACATATACATACAGGGTGTCCCATTAGTGTGTAAAAGTCCCATATCTTCGTTTGTAGAGTAGATATCAAAAAATTGTAGCCAGCTATGAGCTTTACATTTTAAAGTTAATAAGGGATATACAGGGTGCTTTATGACACCGTGGTCAACCAAAGTTAGGTTTTTTAAATGGAACACCCTGCATATTATTATGAATTTGAATTGCACTTACATTACCCATCACGCCAATATAAGGTTTTGATATGTTATACTGGGTATTTTAAAACTTATGACCAATTTTAGATAAAAACGTTGTTATTTCAATGCCCTGTACAGCCCAAGATAATTAATAAAAAAAATTACTTTTAGTATTCAGGATTTCTTATTATGATGTGCATTCATACAAAAAAATATTTTTGTAATTATTGATTAATTTGTATACATGGTGAGTTAGAACACGCTTATAAAATTTTCTTCATTATTTTAATGGACCACCCTATATTTTATATGGTGTTTGAATAGACTTTTATTAACACATTCATTTTTGTGAATCATTCTCTATACCTACCGCTTTCCGTTTTTAGATATTTTCAATTTTAAGAGAAAATACTCACTTCTTATTCTTTTCATAATTTCAATTTAAATAGTAATTTAAATGATTAGGTGAAAAACTCATGAAATAATAACATTATTAACATAAAAAGTAATTAACAAATCGAAAGAAATAAATGAGAATAGGAGAATGGTGCAAACCTGATGTGGAAAATTTAACTAAGAACTAAAGCAATTAATAAATTTAACTAAGAATAACGATACTCAACATTTTACTTCTAAAGAAAATGTTCAAAATAACTTCCTCCAACATTAACGCAATGTTGCAATCCAGGGGTGGCCAACCCGCGGTCCGCCTTGAACATTTTTCCGGCCCGCTAGATTCATCACACTTTTTCAAAATATATTTATTTTATAATAGCCAAAGTAATAAAAACCAATTTATTAAAAAAATACATTATTTGTGCATCCATGTATTCAAAAATTAACTGTCGAAATTATGAGAAAAATTAACTTTGATTTTACAATAATATTCTTGCTAATATGACAGATACCTATTGATATCGATGGATCATGTTATGCAAGTAGTTATAAAAACAGTGAATTACATTTGATCACATGCATTTCTGAATCGGAAATTTAAGGAGTTTGTGAAAGAATTAGATTCTGAACACCTATGGTGAGGTTGTATACTTCAGTCAAGTCAGATGGTTAAGTCGTGGAAGATGTTTACGGCGGTTTTATGAGTTACGAGAAGACGCAAAGACCTGTACCAAAATTAATAAATGATGAGTGGTTATTGGATTTATGCTTTTTTGTGGATATTGTCGAAAAACTCAATCAATTAAATAGATCATTGCATGGAAAAGATTAACTTATAATCGATACATTTAATCACACCAAAGCATTTTAGAAGAAATTGTTATTTGAATCGCATTTAAAAAGTAATAACGCTCACCAATTTCTATTGTTGAAAGAATTTAAGAAATCAAAACGTAACAATTACATCAAATATGCAAAAGGAATAAGAAATCTTACAGCTGCTTTTGAAAGCCGATTAAGTACAACAATTTTTTTTTTAAATATCCCTTTTATGTCGAAATCGAGTCGGCCCCAAATCTCCAAGTGGAGCTGGTTGACTTAGAGTGGTATTTTGAATTAAAACACTGTCAAAAATAAATTTTTATAACACTTACACATCACAAAGGAGAAAATTTCCCATTTGAGAAATCTGGCACAAAAAGTTGTTACCGCTTATGATTCAACTTATACCTGCGAATCATTTTTTCGAAAATGAAATTGACCAAACACAAAACACGCTCAAACACTATGATGTGGAAATATCCAAATTGAGATCGATTTGTAAAAGATAAGTGAAAGAGTGGAGAAACAAATATCGCACTAGTAAAATAAATATTTTTTAATGATTTCACTTTTTTTATTTCATTTATATTTATATATTTTTTATACTTCATTTTTAGTGTTATACACTGCCCCTCTAAAGACAGCCACCGTTTTAAATGGGATCATATGGCAGGTAATACCTCACTTGAAAACTCGTTCCAAGTCCTTTTCAACGACATCAACATTAAGATAACATCATTCAAATATTATTACTGATTCATGAGTTTCAACACAAAAACGCCAATTAATTAATTAATTAATGAGGTATTACTTGCCATATGATCTCATTTAAAATCACAGTACAAAATGCCGTCTGTCCTCCATTTTTAATGATTACGTCACTGAATACCATCAAAAACGTTGTATATGTGTCTTAATTCGGTTTCCCAAAATTTTATTAATTTCTGTTTTATGGTTCACGTAATATATTGGGGGGCTTTAGACGGGCACAGTATATTTCTTTACAATGTGCGTTTAGTATCATTATTATTTTTATATTTTCTATGTTAACATGTATGAATAATTGTAAACGCAATAATAATAACTCATTGTTTGAATTTTTCACTCCAAAAATATGTCAATAGTAGGTCTAAATCTAATATGGGGATATATAAATTTATAAGCAGCCCGCGGCGTTGTTAAGATGCATTTTCAAAGTGGCCTGCAAGATCATTTGGTTTGGCCACCCCTGTTGTAATCTATTCTCAAAGGATCTTAAAGTGTATACAGTGATGTTACTAAATACTCTTGTAATTCTCTCCTCCATATCTTGCCGTGTTGTCGGCGGCTGCTTGGTAATTTGGCCTCTTACGTGCCCTCATAAATAAAAATCTATCTTATTTTAATCTGGTGATTTTAGAGGCCTCATACCCAATCCATCGGTTTGGGTATTCTGCGTTTAGGTAGTTTCGGACCATTTGGGAATGATGTACAGGAGCTCCATCATGCAAAATCCACATCCGACCTCTTATATTGAGAGGAACATGTTGCATTAATCTAGGGAGATGATTGCACAAAAATTTCAGTATACTTCACCAGTTACACGCCCTTCAAATAAATGGGGCCCCTCAACGTAATCTCCGATCATTCTACTCCAAACGTTAATGGACCATCGGTTTTGGCGGTGTGACCTTATCACGTAAGGGTTAGTATTGGAATAATGATGGTAATTACGTCTGTTTACAAATCCGTTCTTATTTATTGTCGCTTCATCGCTAATGAGAACAAAATCGAGAAAATAATTTTAATTGTTAATTCTATCTAAGGCACATTCACAGAAATTTTCCCTCATTTGATAATCATTTTCGAGCAACTCCTGGTGCCTTTTATGTTTGCATACAATTTTATTTATTGATGTTTTGCTGATTTCTCTTTGACTATACCCTGCACATGTACTAATGTGTGGGTCTTCTGTAACACTTAATAGTACATTATACTCATTTTGCTCATTTAACGTTCGTTTTTCTCTTTCATGTTTTTCATACGATATAAGATTTACACGTACAGGTACGTGTAAATCTTTCCAACAAATTTTCCAATGTAACAACTTCTATAATTGTTACTGAATTGTTACTAAAGCCCTCGAGCTAATGCACTCGTGCTTTATTCAGATTATTAATGCCAAAATTACGTCTCATCAAATTGATACTAAAATATTCTCGAAATTTAGATACAACCAAAATAGCCGACTATTTATGAAGCTCTTGTTATATTACCTATGAAAATTTCACACCTCTATTTTAAAACCAATATTATTTTGATGTGTTACCATGGCAATTAGAAAAATTTCCGGAAACTTTTTCGAGGTGGGGCGATATTTAAGTGGAAATGTTTTACAGTTCATAAGGTAAACATATACAGGGTCCGCCTTTGGGGGTTGATCCTTTGGGTATCTGCTAAACCAAACTTACTATAATTTTGAAAATTTGGTGACAGGGTAATGATGTTAGGGCTAACTCATCTAAAATATTTTCACGTTCGTACCACTTCCGGTTATACCGGAAGTCGGTACTAGTCGCTTATTTTAAATAGAACACCCGTATATTAATAGATTTTTGGATTCTATGTCGAATTTTAAGGTAAGTTTGTTAAATAAACTAGATACGAAATTTCAGTCGTTTTAAAAACACCATTTTTCTAAAAAATTGACAGATACGATATTAGTAATAACTCGTTAATTGTTCTATTCTTGTCAAACAATTTGAATAAAACTTTTAGGTGTTGTAGGCAAAGGTTTATTGCAACAGTCTGCAAAAATGACATTTGTATTTTCATAAAAATAAAATTATGAATGTCTAAACTTGACTATCAAAAATGCAAGTTACTCAAAAATCAAATGGAAACCCTGTTTTTATTACTCAGATCGATTTAACGTCAAAAATTAAGGTAAGTTTGTTTAAAACTTTATTTGCCTAAACGTATATTAATACATTTTTGGATTCTATGTCGAATTTTAAGGTAAGTTTGTTAAATAAACTAGATACGAAATTTCAGTCGCTTTAAAAAAAACATTTTTCTAATAAAATTTACAGATGCGGTCTTAGTAATAACTCGTTAATTGTTCTGTTCCTGTCAAACTATTTGAATAAAACTTTGAGGTGTTGTAGGCAAAGGTTTATTGCAACAGTCTGCAAAAATGACATTTGTATTTTCATAAAAATAAAATTATGAATGTCTACACTTGACTATCAAAAATGCAAGTTACTCAAAAAATCAAATGGAAACCCCTATTTTTATTACTCAGATCGATTTAATGTCAAAAATTAAGGTAAGTTTGTTTAAAACTTTGTTTGCCTAAACGTAACAGTTTCATACTTATTATCAAAAAGTCCCAATTTTAAAATTTGTAATAAAAATGAGCTACATACTTAAATCTAGTATTCCTTGTTCGTGGTCACCATGGAAATCAAATAATTGAGAATTGAAATAAAGAAAAATATTTGAAT
This sequence comes from Vesta saturnalis, assembly GCA_036346205.1. Lineage (NCBI taxonomy): Eukaryota > Metazoa > Arthropoda > Insecta > Coleoptera > Lampyridae > Vesta > Vesta saturnalis. Next base: position 1,166,520 of record JARFJB010001442.1, read on the forward strand.
AAGTTACTGCAAAAAATTATAAAAATTGATAATTTTGTGATTCAAAAGTCATTTTTGCCAAATAGAAATTTTCTAAGTCATTTTTTTCAAATTCGATATACATAAGTGTAAAAATTTAATACTTTATGAGTAAATCGAAAAAAACTACTTTTTACTGCGGAGGTAGTAACTACATGCTTATCAGTGCATTCTTACACGATAAAGTCGCTTATTTAGTATTTCTTGCTCGTGATCAAATGTAAATTAATTTACTATAAATGTTCAAAATGTTGCCCGTTAGACGCAAGACATTGTTGAACCCGTCTTATAACGGCTTCATTTGTAGTCCTTTGAATTTCTGGTGGAGAAAGAGAATTAAAGGCATTTTGCACTCTTGCAATGCAATCTTCTTCAGTCGTTAGTGGTGTAGCATAAACAATATTTTTAATGCGACCCCAAAGATAAAAATCCATTGGCGTAAGATCAGGTGACCTAGGTGGTAATACATACTTATCAGCGCATCATTACACGATAAAGATGCTTATTTATTTTGTTTTTCTTTTGTAGTCAATAATTTAATAAAATTGTTGACAGTTTGTGTTTTTCTTGAAATGGCTCGACTTGAATATTTTAATACAGATTATTTGAATTTAATTTTAATTCACGGAGAATGTCATAGAGTTGTAAAACGAACAGTAAGAACATTTATCGAACGCTATCCTGAGCGCCCCCGACCATCAGCAGATACAATAAGACGTGTGGTTCAAAATTTGGAATAGTTTGGCACATTTAAACACTCTGCGCCTCGCAAATAAAACTGCTATTGATAACGAACAAAATTAAGTTATAACTTTAGGATATTTCCGTGCCTATCCTTGTAATTCCATAAATGACGCGAAAACAGATATTGGCTTAACACCAACAACCAACAAGAATTCTTAAGAAACATAAGTTTAGATCATACTGTTTACAATTAATTCAACATTTGAAAGGAGCGGATTTCTTGAAACGTGTCGAATTTTGTGAAACAATTTTGCTCAAAATACAAGAAATTCCTGATTTTTTGACTAATCTCATATGGACGGACGAATCTAAATTTACGAAAAATGGCATATTTAATCGCCGAAACTCGCATTACTGGAATAACGAAAATAGCAATCCAATTCGCGAATGCCATTTTCAGGAAATTTGGAATTTTAACGTATTTTGTGCTATTTGGAATAACGATATATTTGACGTGTATTTTACAACGAAAATTTGAGAGGTTTAAAATAGTTGATTGTTGCGATTTATGATTACAAATTTAATTTCTAGGAGAAAATTATCTTGAGATATTAAACACTCGAATTCAACCCCGATTAAATCTAGAAATGGAAAATTTATGGTACCAACAAGACCTTCACAACACCAACGCTGTTTCCATGAAACTTTATGAAATTTTGAAGATCGTTGGTTTGCCAATAATGGTCCCTTTCCATGACCACCTAGGTCACCTGATCTTACGCCAATGGATTTTTATCTTTGGGGTCGAATTAAAATATTGTTTATGCTACACCACTAACGACTTGCATTGCAAGAGTGCAAAATGCCTTTAATTCTCTTTCTCCACCAGAAATTCAAAGGGCTACAAATGAAGCCGTTACAAGACGGGTTCAACAATGTCTTGCGTCTAACGGGCAACATTTTGAACATATATTGTAAATTAATTTACATTTGATCACGAGCAAGAAATACTAAATAAGCGACTTTATCGTGTAAGAATGCACTGATAAGCATGTAGTTACTACCTCCGCAGTAAAAAGTAGTTTTTTTCGATTTACTCATAAAGTATTAAATTTTTACACTTATGTTGTATATCGAATTTGAAAAAAATGACTTAAGAAAATTTGTATTTGGCAAAAATGACTTTTGAATCACAAAATTATCAATTTTTATAATTTTTTGCAGTAACTTATTCAAATATTTTTCATTATTTCAATTCTCAATTATTTGGTTGCCATGGTGACCACGAACAAGGAATACTAGATTTAAGTATGTAGCTCATTTTGATCACAAATTTTAAAATTGGGACTTTTTGATAATAAGTATGAAACTGTTACGTTTAGGCAAACAAAGTTTTAAACAAACTTACCTTAATTTTTGACGTTAAATCGATCTGTGTAATAAAAATAGGGGTTTCCATTTGATTTTTTGAGTAACTTGCATTTTTGATAGTCAAGTTTAGACATTTATAATTTTATTTTTATGAAAATAAATGTCATTTTTGCAGACTGTTGCAATAAACCTTTGCCTTACAACACCTCAAAGTTTTATTCAAATTGTTTGATAGGAACAGAACAATTAACGAGTTATTACTAAGACCGCATCTGTAAATTTTTTAGAAAATGGTTTTTTTTAAAACGACTGAAATTTCGTATCTAGTTTATTTAACAAAGTTACCTTAAGATTCGACATAGAATCCAAAAATGTATTAATATACGGGGTGTACCATTTAAAATAAGCGACTAAGTACCGACTTCCGGTATAACCGGAAGTGGTACGAACGTGAAAATATTTTAGATGAGTTAGCCCTAACATCATTACCCTGTCACCAAATTTTCAAAATTATAGTAACTTTGGTTTAGCAGATACTCATAGGATCAGCTCCCAAAGGCGGACCCGGTATGATCTATACATTGAGTACCATCTTACCTATTTTCTTTACAACCACTAAACAATGTACTTGTCAATAATACGAAATTTCTAGGAATTAAAATTTTAGTTTATTATTCCCTATAAAGTTTATTTTAACATAAAACTCAAATTGCACAATTTGTTTAATTGTGTATTAACAAAATATATTTGAAACGTAGGATTTACATACATAACAAGATTTAAACGTTCTTTGAATTGGAACGTAGGATCTACATACATAACAAGATTTAAATGTTCTTTGTACTGTGACAGAACCGTTTAAACAAAAATGATTAATCAGCATATGTCAACAACAACAATACCTTGGCCGGCTTCGCAACCAGTGAAATTAATTTAAAATGTCGGGTTTGATTTATAATTTATTCCAAATTTTGGTTTGAAATTTTCTTGCTGAATAACACACAAGCGTAAATATTATTCTTGGAAATATGTTTTCGGTCACGAATATTTATTTTAAGGAAATGTAAGCTCTTGTGATATTATAAGTGAAAATGCTTAAGCTGTATTATCGATATTTTTATAGAAACGGGCGGCTATTAACCACTATCTGCCATAGATTATTGTTTTTGTTTTTACAATGTTGCCTATTTTCGTAATGAACTTATTATAAAAGAGGCTGCATAATTATCTTGAAAAAATTGTTATTAAAATTATTTCATTTCTTTTAATTTCCATTTTGTAGGTTGGAAAGTCGTGTATTGTTCCACACCAGACATATACATTTTGTGCCTACAATTATTTTAGAGAAAAGTTGATTAAGTTGTATCAGATAATTGAATAAATTGATTTGCCTGAAAATAACTGAATTAGAATGAAAAAGGTATGAATTTATTCACAGGCTTGATTTTTGTTCTTTATTGAAGTAATAATTATCTTATAACACAAAATATTAACCGACAGTAAACTAATACAATTATATGTGGTGGTTTTATACAATAAATACCTATAGTACATAATGTCGTCAAGGGTAGAAAGGATAATGCAATAATGATACTAATCCGTAAATGTAGGTATTTACATACAAACAGTTGCAAAAAAAGAAAGCAAGGTGTTTCATTCCCTCCTCTAAGGGGAGGACTCGAGCTTTCTATGCTCCTTCAGCCACAGCGATGCATTCCCAGCACAAGGGCGTAGCCAGGATTTATAACAGGGGAAGGGCAAACCATGGTCCATGGTCGTTCAAAATGTAAAATTTTAGGATAAAAAGAAAAGGCAAATGAAAACAAAACTTTGAGATTTTAATTGTACTTAAATTAAACTAATAACATTTTTCTTGGGTTTAAACTAAATTTATCCAAAACTTTCTTCACTATGCAGGCCTGATTTTCCTTCAAAAATTTTCGATGCACACTTATCAAACACAACCCAGTGAGTCTGTCATCATCCATTGTACTCCTGAGCCAGGTTTTTACGCTTCGCAGGGTACTGAACGATGTTTCCACGGTAGCAGTAGTGGATGGGAAAGCACTTAATATTAGCAGTGCGTGCCTTGTTGCAGGGAAAAAAAACATTAGCTTCCTCCAAAAGTGCAGCCACTTCAATGTCCTTTAATTTGTCTTCTGCTAAATTATTTTTCTTCCACATATTGTACCACAAATCTAATTCTGCAGAGATATCACCAAACTCTTAAAATTCCAGGAAATATTCTGCATTATTTTTGAAATCTTTTGAAGCCATTTTGAGCATGCTTGAAGGATGAATATAAGTTAAAGCAAAAGCAGGTGTATTTTCGTTGGAGAATCTAGCATCCAAAGACGAAGTTAAAGAATCAAGATAGGGATGGTTATTGACCGCTTCCAGTATTCAACTGCAGACTCAGATGGTGGATTACTTCTGTGTACTAGCTTTTGAGTAACTCGTGGCACTGACAACTCAACCCCTACTTTCTCTGCGATATCAAGTAATTTTTAAATAATTCATAAGAAACATTTTCGACATCTTGTCGATCTTCTTTGATTACATCTAGAATATTATCAATATGTTTCTTCACCATAACCAAATCCATAGTTTTACCTTGTAAAACGTTTACAACGGGTTCCAAAATTGCAGAGTATCTTGCAATTATGTTTAAGCCTAAGATGAATATTGGTTTAGTAACTGCACAGTGCAATTGGTAGGCAGATTTTCTTGTTGCATAGTTTCCTTCGACAGATGTTCTAGTGCTTTAACAATGTCAGTGAAGCTTTCTGAAAATTTTTTTATGCTCTTATATTTTTCCGACCATCTGGTCTCACAGAGCCTTGAAAGATTTGGAACCGATTTTCTACGGGCTGGCGATTCACGAAAGAAGGTTATTGTGTCTTTAACCGTTGCAATTGTGTTTCTTATTTCTGGTAGCTTGCTAGTATCATTGACCACAAGATTTAGTCTGTGGCTGGAGCAATGGAAAAATAAAGATTTAGCGTACTTTTTTTTAAGAATAGCCTGTACACCACCTTCTTTGCCGGCCATCGTGGAACACCCGTCAAATCCGAATCCCACACAATTACCGGCGGAAAAATTATTATCTTCTAAAAACTTTGAATTGCGCTAGCGATTGTAGAAGCATCTTGACGTTTTAACTCAATGTAGCCTACAAATTCCTCCCTCATTATTTTTGGCTTTCATCATAGAACCTTAACTCAATAGAAAGCTGCTCTTTTCCAGCGATATCTGCTGTTTCATCAGGCATTACAGCATAAGCTTTTGCCCGTTTACAGTCTTCGATTATTTTTCTTTGATAACTTCACCGCATAATTGTATGATCTCATTTTGAATTGTTGGTAAGGTATAGACTGCGTTTTTTGACATTTGTCCAAGTGGCTCTTTAGCTTCTCATCACCAGAGTCAATCCTCAAATTTAAAAGGTCAAAGAAAACTCCTCATTTCCTTGTTTTCCTCTAAACGGCGAATCATGAATTCCAGAAAATATTATGCATGAAATAATTGCTGACAATATTTGTTTATTTTCTTCAATCGTCTTATGGTGCCCTATTTGCAACTGGACATCAACAGGAGCATTTCCAAGAAATGCTTTTGCAGCAGCTGTTGAAGATTTGTGGTAATGGCTGCCAACGTGCTTTCTACAATCTTCATGTATATCCCTAAACTTCATGTAAGGCCTTACCATAAATAACCCCAAAACTCCTTTAACTGTAGCAATTCTTGGCGGAAATAAAACACAATACAAACATAGAGCACCTTTCAAACGACTTGAGTACACCAGCCATGGAGTATATTGATCTAACCAGCGATGGTTAAATTTTCTTTTCAAGTGAATGGCATCAGAAGCAAAATCGTAATTGGATGATAGAACCCAAGGGTTTGTCAACAATTCCTTCTTTTTTCAGAAGGCAAGTTATTGGTACAACTAACATAACGACCAATGTCATTTTCATGGTAGCCATCGCGTTCTTCAGTTTGTTTAAAGGTCCCAGTTCCTGAGACAGCTTCGTGTAGATTTGAAGAACTACTTGAGCCTCCTTCAAAAATAGATTCCGATTTTGATGTTCCGACCATTTTATTTTCATCTTCATCACAATCATTGCTTCCACTTCCACTACTGTCATCATGAACTTTTTTCCGTTTTAGAGATTTTGACCTAAAAATAATAACCTAATATCATTCTTGTTCTTAGTCCCTAGTATAAAATTAGTATAAAACAAGACTACCATGTAATGATAGCTTATAATGTGGATATACTATATCCGATGTTAATATTTTTCTCTAGATTCAAAACACAAAATGAAATTAATAGCACGTAAGTGATGTTTGATCTTTAATATGTGAAAATTTCAAGTTTTTATATTTAGTCCCATTTGAGATATCAGCTGTCAAAATCGGTGCATTATTGTAATTTTTGTTATAATTAGAAGGCAAAAAGTCGGCATCATAATAATGAAAAATATATAAAATTATATTAATAATGCACAGAATCTTTTGCCAAAGATACAAGAAAAGAGTAAAGTGCAATTGGCAATTTTGTAAAGGGCTGCAATTGATTTTTTCCAAACGTTGCGATACAAATAATTTTGAACAAAATTAATATCGGATATAACATATCTACATTATAAGCTATCATTACATGGTAGTTTTGTTTTATTTGGTGCTGGTCGAGCAACCAATTTTCAAATTTTGGACCATTTCTAATGGAATGACTAAAGTTTTAATTAAAAATTACTGAAATTATTTAACTTACCTTTTGTAACCAATTTCTTATATCCATATTGTCTTTTCTGTGATTTCTGTTTCTTTATTCTGTGGTAAAACTATTGTTACGGATTTTCCCTCCTGTTTCTCAGGCAATAATTTAACACTGATAACTATTCACACCAACTTTATTTAAAACCAATAAAGTTAACAAAACAACACAAATATTCACTTTCTCAACACTTTTAATTATTCCGCTTTTAAATCTCGCGCCTCGCTTTCTATTCGCCGTATGCATCTTCGTATCCTGCACTATGTACTGCACTGTACTGTCTGTCTTCGCGCCGGATAGGCAATTTTATATACCCTTTTGATCCTAGAAACTGCCAGAACATTCGCATCGCCGGTTCCCGTATATTCCTCACTTGTATCTCGATTTTCTCGAAGAAAACCAGTGTCGTTTCGTTACACTATTAAATAGGACACTGTCGCTAGACAAGAGCACTTACACACCAACTCAATAGTTGTTGCAAAAATATTGTCCTATGTTAGGATTTGGAGCAAGTTGTGTTTTAACCACTTGATAGTTTTGCACGAACTGCACTCGGGCGTGACATTTTTCCGTACACTAACGATCCGAGTCTCGTTCAGGCAACTTTTGTTTTAACTTGTTGGTGCAGGTCTTACGTACGTTATAAGAGTATTTATTTCGGATTCTGATGTAGGATTGTGTATTGAATGTTTCAAAATATTTCACACTAAAACTACTTATTGAGTAAATTTATTTTAATTAATTAATAGGATTAAAATGTAGTTAAATGAAAACAAAAAAGCGACAATTTTTTACCATTTTTCTCAAAAATGTCCGACTGTGAAGTGGTTGAATAGAACACTAAAATTGACGTATCCTGAGAGTAAATCGAACACTCGTTTTATCCAATTCTGGTGTGGGACAATTCTGGTGTGCACCAATGCATTAAATGCATAGATCGAAAACGCTATTAATATATATTTAGCACTGTCAGTTTTTCAAACAGCTTTGTTTTTGCTGATGAAATATATTTTAGTGACAAAGGACACGCGAATAATTTTATTTATTAGAGCTTATTAATTAATTTTAAAATGTTCATAAAAGCAACCAAACGACTACAACAACAAACAAAATATATAAAACAGATAACAAAAAAATATGCAGAACAGAAAAATATGTATATTTTAGATTTAATTTTTGTTTATTAAAATTTAAAAATTATTTAATTTATTTTTGCTCTTCAGGGGGGCAGTTGCCTCCCTGCCCTTCGCTGGCTACGCCCATGTCCAGCATACATATATACATTACGTATATATGCATGGAAGGGTTAAGGATGGGTGCGGTCAGGATAGGTTTGGAAGGAATGGAGTAAGGGTTCTGAGGGGTAAGGTACTACCCCAGTATTCGCATATATAGCCGCACATGATGTGCGTATACGCAGTGATCATGTCGCTATATGTGTATGAGGAAAACTAGCTATAAGAAAAACCTCACACAAGATAGACGGTAATGGTGATCGAACCGATCACCTTCCGAATGCTAAGCAGATTGTGTTACCACAGATCTAGCTAGCTCGGTAACAGTTGCACTCTAGCAGTAATTATATACCGCATGCTTTCCCTCTCTGTTATTATGGACCAGAATCACTTAAATAGGAAGTAGGAGAACAGATCTTTGAGGTCGTTTTAGATGATCTTTAACATTTATTGCATCGTCAAACTCGTAAATTAAGGCCATTACCCGGACACTGAATCTACTCATTTGTGACACTTCTAAAGTCTTTTTGTTTTCCAGTTGGAACAAAATAAAGAATTTAATACCTTCCGTTTTAAAATCTGATACACGAATATTGTGTATTGAATTCTGGAAAGGCCACTTTACAAAAGTGTCATATTTGGTACATTTGTTATGATTTTTCATCAAAGTCTCAGCTTAACTTTGCTAAATGTAATACGTTTGTTAATACTAATTCCCAGTTAGATATTGGAAGGTGCTTACTCCTAAAGTTGTGTATACCGATTGAGCCTTAGCGTTTAATAATAATATATACACATTCTTTTTATGACTTGTGTTTGGTATTACCAGGAATTGAGCTCTTTAGGATAATCTAGGCATAAATTCGTCTGGCTGTCTGTCTGTCTGCAGAAATCGTGTTTAGAAACAATAAAATTTCAAATGCATTTTGAAATGTTACTATAGGCATGATTTTCATATTCGTCTAAATGGAATGAATGTCATTTCATTAATAATTGATATAATTAACCTTTAAATGAAATTTGGTGTATTTTATTTTATATGTTTGAACAAGTGAAACCTAAGAGTATATAATGTAATGGAAGAAGATGGTTAGTGTATTTTCTTATGAGTCTGGTTTCAGATATATACAGGGTGGCGCACCGTATATGCCACGGAGTTTCTATAGGAGCCTATTGTAATTTTTAAATTCTTTTTTCTTAGAGCATATACAGAGTGTTTAGGAGCACAATTTAAAAATAATTTCAACTATATAGGGTGTTCACAAAAAAGGATCCATATCAAAGTTACATATTCTTTAATGGAACACCCTATATATTATATGTTTTTTGGAATCTACGAATAAAATAAAGGCAAGTTGCAATAGAATTCCCTATACCTAAAACTTACCGTTTCAAAGATATTTAATGATCTTTGAAATTACAGGCTTGAATTCAAAATTTATTTTTGCAACGTTTATTATTATTGAAACAGCGTAACCTCTGTCAGTACTCTGCAAAGAGGTTGTTGTGTAAGACAGCATAACATGTTTGTTAAGAAAATATACAGGGCACTCAAAAATCAAATGTCAACTGCAGACACCTAATATTGCAAATAACTGCCTTATTTTAAATAGCACACCCTGTATTTAATAACCTTTCAAATTATACTAGGGTTCCCTATACCTAACTCTTAACAGTTTTTGAGTTATTTTCAAATTTTTAATTAAGTTATAATAATTCCGATACTCTTAGGTTTACTTGAAGATCAAAGGTGACATTGACAATATTTAATTATTATTTGACATTTGTTAAATAATGTAACGTCATAATATTGTATTTCTAAGGTAGTCACTTTATAATAATACGCGAATTTGTCCTACGAAAATTGTGTAAAAATGAAAACGTACTCTGTACACAAAAGAATTGATCTAATTTTAACGATTGGAGAATGGAGCAGAAAGAGTTTATACTCAAAAATATCCCACTCGCTATGGTCCAAACAGAAGAGCATTGCAAGGATTGTTGGAAGTGTTCCGTAGAACGGGAAGTATAGAATACCAGAAAATTAACAGACAAAAGCCTGTCACTGGAAATGGAGTTAATGAGTTTGAGGTAATTGTCGCTCTTGTTGAGAATCCCCACACAAGTCAGGACAAAATAAGCCGAGAAGTAGCTTTCAGCAAACGAAGCGTTGGTAGAATAATTAAAAATCCATACCGTATTCAGTTACATCAGGATCTGCTTGATAATGATTTCATTCGAAGACTTGATTTTTGCCTATGGGCTCTCGACAAAGTGGGTAAAAACGAGACTGCACTATTTTCAGACGAATCTACGTTCCATATTAACGGATTGGGCAACAGACACAATTTCCATTACTACAGTGATGCAAATCCCCATTTAGTTCGCACCCTTGATCATCAGCACCGATAGTCTGTTAACGTGTGGGGCGGAAATTTGGAATCGCACATAATAGTCTAGCTTTTTTAATGGATTTTTAAACGGTCAAAAGTTTAGAAGATTTTTGGAACATAATTTACCTGGTCTTTTAGAAGATATTCTAATAGATATCAGAAGATATATGTGGCTTCAATTAGATGGTGCTCCGGCACATTTTGAAGTCCGAGAATATTTCAATAGAACTTTCACTAATAAATGGATAGGACAGAGAGGACCACAAAATTTGCTGGCAAGATCCCCAGATATGACTATTTTTTTATGGGGCTACATAAAAGGTATTGTTTATAACGTACCTCCGACTACACCTGATGATATCAAGGCAAGAATACGCAATGCCCACTTCGGACATTTATTAAAGTAGAAGCATGTATTTGTAGTTGGAATTATTTTGTAAATTCTATACGTGATTAAATTATTTCCATGTTTTATTAATATCCCGTATATTTTTTTTCAATTAGTACTGTTTTATTTACCCGACAAAATAAAAAAGATGTCATCTTGTATTTCAAGGCCATCTTAATATTGAAAAATTAGATGTAATATTTAAAATAAAAAGAAATCAAAATAACTCAAAAACTGTTAGAGTTAGGTATAGGGAACCCTAGTATAATTTGAAAGGTTATAAAATTTTACAACGAATTTGTTTATCAAATACAGGGTGTGCTATTTAAAATAAGGCAGTTATTTGCAATATTATAGGTACCGGCAGTTAACATTTGATGTTTGAGTGCCCTGTATGTTTCCTTAACAAAAATTTCATGCTGTATTACACAACAACCCTTTTGCAGAGTACTGACAGAGGTTACGCTGTTTCAATAATAATAAACCTAGCAAAAATAAATTTTGAATTCAAGCCTGTAATTTCAAAAGTCATTAAATATCTTTGAAACTGTAGGTTTTAGGTATAGCGAATTCTATTACAACTTGCCTTTATTTTATTCATAGATTCCAAATATAATATACAGGGTGTTTAATTAAAAAAAATAACTTTGATATGGATCTTTTTTTTGTGAACACCGTGTATAGTTGAAATTATTTTTAAATTGTGCTCCTAAACACCCTGAATATTCTCTAAGAAAAAAGATTTAAAAAATTCCAATAGGCTCCTATAGAAACTCCGTGGCGTATACGGTGCGCTACCCTATACATTATATATATATATATATATATATATATATATATATATACAGGGTGTCCAGTTTAAGATGAAATGCATGGGGATATTGGAAACCGTTAGAGATACGAAGATGGTTAAATGGAGAAAAGTTGCGTCATTATATGCCCAAGAAGTAACCATGGTTACATGTCAAAAATCCTTCCATTTACTAGACACAGGGTGATAACTGAAAATATGCGTTTCCTAAAAATCGCTATATCTTGTTTCTTGCAAGAGATACATCCACGATTTTTGCAGGATGGGGTAACAGGTAGCGAGGATTTCAAAATGATTTTGAAAAATCTAGGCCTACTAGATTTTGAGATAATGCACGCAACTTTCGATTTTCTTATGGACGCCATATTGGATTTTTGCATTTTGAATTCTTCATAAAAATGCTTTTCAACCATATATCATATGTTTATAATCTGCCAATGAGAAAGTGTCAAATTACACAATTAAATTTATATCAAAGCAACCTTGACATATTATGTATTTTAATTAAATGAAAATTAATCTACAAATTAAACTAACTATTGAGAACAATATTATTGATTATTAACATAAATCATAATAATAAAAGTGACAAAAATAACAAAAATAAAATTTAATATTATACTGAATTTTACTATTAATTAATCAAATGCTCGAATAAACCTTCATTCTCCTGCAAACACCATCTGCATCGAGTTAGCACTGCATCACAAGAGTTCCTTATCATCTCGCATTTTGAATTCTTCATAAAAATGCTTTTCAACCATATATCATATGTTTATAATCTGCCAATGAGAAAGTGTCAAATTACACAATTAAATTTATATCAAAGCAACCTTGACATATTATGTATTTTAATTAAATGAAAATTAATCTACAAATTAAACTAACTATTGAGAACAATATTATTGATTATTAACATAAATCATAATAATAAAAGTGACAAAAATAACAAAAATAAAATTTAATATTATACTGAATTTTACTATTAATTAATCAAATGCTCGAATAAACCTTCATTCTTCTGCAAACACCATCTGCATCGAGTTAGCACTGCATCACAAGAGTTCCTTATCATCTCGCATTTTGAATTCTTCATAAAAATGCTTTTCAACCATATATCAGATGTTTATAATCTGCCAATGAGAAAGTGTCAAATTACACAATTAAATTTATATCAAACTAGGCCTTTGCCAATCAACCATCTATTCAATTATTGCAAGACTAAAAGGACTGATTTGGCAAAGAAAAATGTATACCACCAAGATAACACCCCATTCCACAAGTCGGCAATTGCGATGGCAAAACTGCACAATTCCAGTTAATTGAACATGCACCCTATTCGCCAGACTTGGCTCCGTCTGATTTCCTCTTGTTCCCAAATATCAAGAAATGGTTGGCTAGAAAGAAATTTTCATCGAATACTATCTAAACTCGTCGAAGCTGTAAATGTATATTTTGAAGGTTTGGTTGGTTCTTATTTTTGTGAAGGGTTGAAGGGTCGCGAAAAGCATCGAACTAAATGTGTACAGCTGAAAGGAGACTATGTCAAAAAACAAATACGATTTTCCAAAAAAAGTTGTTTTTTTTCGTCTTGTTCTAGCAGGGTCGTTTTTAACCTAATGGGGGCCCTGGGCTATTTTGTTAGAATAGACAAAGAAAGTAGATAAGCAAGGTTTTAGATATATTTTTATTTCTTTACAGTCACATTAGATGAATAGATAAGATTATATAATCCACAAAAGTAATTCTTTTAGCATTCACAGGATAGTGTTTAAAAATCTATGTTTATTGAAGAGGTACCCTTCTAGATTTGAGATGGGCAAAATTATTAATCGCTTCTTTAAAATCTATCTTTTTGAGCATATCACATTCTATGGACATCAACGACAAACTGGTTAATCTCTCTTGAAGCATTGTGCTCTTAATTTCTTTTTATTCTCTTCAATTTGGAGAAAGATCGTTCCCCACTGCAGTTAGTTACCATCATGCTTAAAAAGATTCTCAATGACATTTCCACATTTGGAAATGTGTCTTCAATTTTGTTTTCTTTCAAAAGATGATATATTTCCAATATACTATTAGTTCCTTCATTTTCACTGTGAACAATTTTCAAGAATTCTGTAAAATGCAGACATTTCATTTCCAACTCTTTCTCGTTAACGTCTTCATAATAGATTTCAGCAAATTTTTTGCCGATTTGTTTCAACTCTTCGGAATTCAGAGTTTTCAAGCGACAAAATAAACTAAAATGTTGACTAATGTTCTTATACGAACTTAATCTCTGTTTTATATGAGCTTCTACGTTTTGTTCTTTGACATAGGTCCTTGTAGTCAGATTCCAGGTTTCTTTTTTTGGCGGACGATTCGAAGTAATCACATTTATTCCTGAGGTTAATAATAAAATCATCAAGTGAAATAAACAAATTAGTTACAACGTCCAGTGTTATTGTTTCTTTCTGAAGGTAATTACTCGTTTTGTCTATTCTTTCCAATATAGAGCTCCTAATTTCCGTTAGTATAAAAAATTCTAGTTTTCCCATTTTTCTGGATAGACTAAGAGCTTCGTCTCTAGTGTCTCGTGCCTGTTCTGTATCTTTTGCGATGGACATCAAAGGTGCTATTTGTTTATGACCTTCAAGCAAGGCGCTTACTGCATCAGTTTGGGCTGACCATCTGGTTTGTGAAAGGCTTTTAACAACCTTTACACTTTCTAAACCATTTCAAAAAACTTTGTTCCCTCTGATACAGACCCAACAGCATGGACACCTACCAAGTTTAGTGAATGTCCCGCACATGGTACAAAGGTGGCAAATTCTGCTTGATCCTTGTTTGTAGACCAGTATACTTCCCCGACATATTTGAAACATTGTCGTAGCTTTGTCCTCTGCAATCTTTTATTTATGGGAATATCATGATTCTATAAAAAATTCTAGATGGTTTCCGCTAAATACTTAGATTTATGCTCTTTAATAGGTATAAATTTCAAAAACCTTTCAACAGGAACACGGTCTTTTACGTATCGAATTATAAAAGTTAGCTGGTCAACATGAGGTCGATCGGGCGTACTGTTAACGCTAATTTAACTTCATTTCTAATTTTTGTAGGACCTGTTTTCCCATTACGTCAATAATAGGTGGTAGGCATGTATACTCCATGCCAGCCTGTTTTCCTCTCACTTATGATATGAGAAAATTTAAGGTCGCTGTTCATAGGCATCTAGTGGCAATTCATTATCCCTCTATCCATCCTTCTAAGTGTTCCTGAGTGCTTTAGCACGATAGAATCCTGATAACCCTAACCATACTCCACATCTTCTAGATCTCTTTCTTACATCAAACCCTCTTGTTTATAAAACTTCCGTTCTTTCGCCTTTAGGTCTTTCCGACCATTGTCTAATAAAAATCATTTCTACTGTACCTAATTCCACTGTTGTTCGCAAAACCGATAGAACCTTGTGGTGTTTTAAGTCAGCTCGATGGAGTGATTTACGGATTTCTTTGCAACCTTTCCATGGCGTGAATATTGTTTTAAGTCGTCCTCTTCTTCGGGCATCGCTCTTTCAGTATCTGAAGTCATCCTCATGGGAATGGAATTATACATTCCGAAAAACAGTACCGTGTAGGTCATTCACGTTCCCAACCCTGGTTCAATAAGGCTCTTTAAAAATAAATGTTACATTAAATGGAAATCTAATAAATCGGTTGACAGTCATGTAGAATACGTTGGTGCTAGAAATATCTGCAAAAGTGTCATCACTAAAACTAAAAAGTTGTTCGAACAACGAAAATGCAATGAACTAGCTACATCTCCTTTAGGCAGTCGTAAATTTTGGTCTTTAGCAAAGCCATTAGTAAAAACTTTCGAACATCTTCATTTCCCCCCCTGACATCTATTGACGGATCGGTAGTTGCTGATTCTGTAGACAAAGCCAACGTTTTTGTGGATTTGTTTGCATCAAACTCGTGTCTCAATGATTCTGGAAAAGATGTGCCCCTAGTCAACTCTTCTTCATACGTTATGAAACCAATTCATTTTCGGTACAAGCTCTTGGAATCGATCATCAGTAGGCTTGATCTCAATAAGGCGACTGGCCCAGACGGTATCCCAGCTATTGTCTTAAAGAAATGTTCCCCGAACTAGTACCAGTCCTATCTAAGCTCTATACGATCTCTATATCTTCTGGGAATTCCTTCATCATGGAAGTTAGCAAATGTTCAACCTATTCCCAAAAAGGTGATAAGACCGATCCCTCAAATTACAGACCAATTGCCATCACTTCCATTTTGTCTAAAATCATGGAAAAGCCATCAATCAGCAACTGCTCACGTTCCTTGAAACTAACAAACTCCTTAGTGACCACCAATATGGGTTTAGGCAAAGTCGTTCAACAGGCGATCTTCTTTCATATGTGACCCAAGTTTGGAACAATACAGTAGAGCAGTCCGGTGAAGCAGTTGTAGTCGCATTAGATATCTCAAAGGCATTTGACCAAGTTTGGCATAGGTGTTTACTTGCCAAACTCACCTCGTTTGGGTTAAATGATACGCTCATCAACTGGGTTTCTAGTTTCCTTGCAAAATAATTAATGACGATTTCTATAGATTAGACAACAGCTGACGTTTCAACCACTTCTCAAAAGTTGCAGCGCCCATATTGTCTTGGTAATCACTAGATTTTAATTTTGCCGCAAAAACTAAACTACAGTTTTTAATAAAACCATATTCATTACCAGCGTGTAAAATGATAAATCTTTTCCCACTACTTCAACACACCCCATTTTTTACACTTTTTGGTGTGTCGTCTTGCCAAGATCTCTTCTGTGATCCCTTAGAAAAGATCCACGTTTCGTCTATAAATACCATCTGAAGTGGTGAAGCCGATTGCATATTTTCATGGTATTTTTTTAGGAACTGCACCCGTGCTGACGCCACATTTGATTTTTCACAGTGTGCTCTGCTAATTTTTAAAGCTTCTGCGGTTCTTTTGTTCACTGCGTCAACATTACTCAGAGGACCAAAATTATCCTTTTCGCGACAAAAATATTCACACATATTAAACACGAGTTCATGGAAACGTTTAAAAACTTTCCTGGCATTTTACGATTGTTACAACAATAATATACAAACAGTACTAACGCAAATTTGAAATCTGTAGACATTACTCCATTGTGTAAAATAATGATATATTAATGATCCTGCATTCTTTAATGTACTTATTTAGAAAGTAGTTAATTATAAGGTAATTTTGTAGTTGAAAAATATCACGGAAATTATTTACCATGTTGTATTCAATTTAATAACATAATTGAATTCCAATTATGTTTATAAAAATAAATTATATTATTATAATTTCAATTACGTTTTAATTTTTTTTATAAATTGAAGGAATATAACATATTTCAGTAGTTGTTAGTTGCAAACACGCGAAATAAACTTTTGAATACCACTGTCAAAGGATTACAACAGACAATCTAGTCTTTAAAGAGACATATAGTGTCCGTCTTAGTTCACCATCCGCAGCGACGATAATGTAGCATTCCATTCTCTCTATTTCCAAATATTGTGTGTTACAACGAAGTAGATACAAACTACCAGTGTGTACGCCAAATAAAGCTCTAAGCCGAAATTCGCAATCATTAATTTTACGGACTATAGCACACATTACACACTAGTTTTCATTAATCACTGTTATTGTCATTAGCAACGGGATTAATAAGAATAAATCACTGTTATTTTATACATTGTTATGGTATCCTTAAAATACATCCAATCAAGAGTGTCGGTTTATAGAAGAGAATTGATCTCTTTCTCTCTTAGACGTTCACATATTTGCGAATAATACTAACGTTTGAATAAAATCGAAGCGACTTGGCGATGCTCATTTACTTGTTACCATGGAAACGTCGATGTAACAATCATGCATCATTTTTCCGTAATTTTTAATTAAATTTAGTTCGTTAGCAAATCTGTACTAAATACTGAATTTACTAAAAAAAACTAAAGTAAAATGGATATTCCGTCTATTTTTAAAGAGCAGTTAACATTAACGCCACCCGATGTTCGGCAAGCAGCTGAAATAGCATCCCACAACTTATTACCAAGTAAGTCTAAAAAACTTGACTTGAGTGCATACGAGACGTTTTGTAAATGAAAAGTAGACAAAAAAGTGGAATCTACATCTCAATCTGCAATCCTTGCTTACTTTGCTTAGCTAAATGTAAAATACCAGTGTTCTACATTGTAGCAGCAATATTCAATGCTCAAAAGTACCATAAGCCTAAACGTAAATGTAAATATTTCTAAATATGCTAAAATACAACCATATTTAAAACGGCAGTCGGGAGGACATGTTCCAAAAAAAGCAAATACTTTTATTCCAGAGGATATTAATAAATTTTTGAAGTCTGAGCCAGATCATAAATATCTTCCAACAAAAGTAAGCGTTAAATATTTTTACTAATGTGAACTAACCGTACATCTTTTCTAGATCGCATTAATAATGGGAATAATGGGTGCTTGCCGCTCGATTGAACTATGTAACATGAAAATTAGCGAAATTCAAGATTTGGGAACAACACTACTTGTTACAGTCCCTAACACAAAAACAAAAATTATACGCAAATTTACAATAACTGGCGAGTTTTACGATGACAAAAAAAAATTGGCATTAATTCCTTTATAAAAATGGGTAGAGATATTGCTAATTTTTTGAAACGACCAAACCCAGAAAGCCACTCTGGACATTGTTTCCGAAGAACCTCCGCTACGATTTTCGTTGATGTGGGTGGTGATGTTACTACCTTAAAAGGCATGGGCGCTGGAATGCTACAACGAAAAGCACGGCCATCCTATTCACTACAAGAATAGCGAAACCAACCCGCAACAATACCATGTTCGGACAAGACATCCCGTGGAAGAATTCCATAAAATACCTAGGGCTGATAATGGACAGAACACTTCGATGGAAACTCCGCATAGACGACCGAAGATGCAAGGACACGGGATGATAAAGAAACTACCGTTAATAGGTAGAAACAGCGTGCTGTCAACCGACAAGCTGCTAATCTACAAAACGGTAGTCCGGCCGATGATGCTATACGCCGCAGAAGTCTGGGCTTACGCCGCTCCGACAATAATAAAACAACTACAGGTGGTACAAAATAAATACCTAAGAATTGCAGTAAACGCGCCATGGTTCCTAAGAAATGACCAAATACACGAAGACCTGAAGATACCCAGCTTAATGGAGTTCGCAAAAACGCCGCAACCAACCTAGAAGAGGCACTAGCGGCACATCCCAACCCAGCAATATATGGGACTACGACATCCAAGATAAATTGAAGCACAAGAGGCCGAAAATTATCTTGAGAAACAAACAATAAACAAAAGGCAGTATGTTTAATGCATTTGTATTTATTACAGGTACAACGAATATACATTACCGCCAGGAAATAACCAATTCTACGAAGGCATAAAGGGTAAGAACCCGAAATAGCCGTAACTAAATAACGATGACCAATGACCGATGCCACAACGGTAGCAGAAAGTTACATTAATGACTCCACACAAAATAATGAGAATACTGATAATAAAATGTGTGATACAATTACAAATAATAGCAGCAGTAATGTTATTACTGAAGCAAATATCGGTGAATTACAGGATATTAAACTAAAAGAAGTGCCAGTATTAAATATAAAAAATTGTGCTAAATTTACAATTAATATAAATGTTAATAAATACAAATTGCCTTATAATGTATGATTAACATTGTAAACGTTAATTCCTCTTAACTGGTGCGTTTTTGACGATAACTAGATTAATTAGCATTTAATCAAACAACTGAAAACAAATCATTTATATTTTCATCATATTTGACAAATCAACATGTCCGTGCCAATTTTAAATTAAATAAGTATTTGAATGAAATTAAAAATATTTGTAGCCGTGGACAAAGTATAGTATACAACTCGAATATAAGGGCTATTAATCACTCGAGCGATTTGCTCCACTTGCCTGCGGCTCTTTCCGCAAACATCGATCTTGTGATTAATAGGCCTATATGCTCCTTGTATAATATAATATTAACAAATATTTTTTTTATTTTACCTATAAAAAAATAACAATACATAATGAAGTATGATTGCATTGGAGATTGCACTAATTCTGATATTAAAAATCGGTCTAGTAAAATAATACTTATTTCATAAATTTCCCATGGATAGTGTGCACAATAAAATTATTTTAATCAAATATATTTTTTTTGCTTTCTTAATTAAATTTTGCATTTTAAAGATTTTTTTTGTATAAAACATGCGAATAATCTATTAAATGATGAATTTTAAACATAACATAAAACACATTTTGTGTCAATTTTTTATGTACTTTCTCAATTAAATTAGTTAATTCAAACTTGGCGCGTCACGCTTCGCTTCGTTCGCTTAAATCAAATGGCGCGAATCACTACCGTAACTCTTGATGAAAGACACAAGAAAAATTAAGTATATGAAAAACTAGTTCACTGATGATTTTTCTTTAAAACAGTGTAGGTACTTAGTAAAGTACACCATTAAATTGTATTTTTATATGTTTAAATTTATCTAAGCATGCTGAAATCGTAAAGCCTGGTTTTTGGGGCGAGAGTAGTCAGGGGAGAATAGCTTCGCAAATGCAAAAGCTAATAAGCAAGTAGGTATTGTAGTCAGTCATCATCGTTTGATTTTTTCGAAATAAATATGTTTTTCGGTAATAAATATCGGTTATCGTTTGGTGACCTGGCAGGAACTAGGGGACCCCTACCGATCGTTGGGCCCTGGGCACGTGCCCAGAGTGTCTAGTGAAAAAGAGGGGGCTGTGTTCTAGAAATTTTTCGATCTATCATCGTATTTAGAGATTATAACAAAAAATAAACATGAACCGCTTAGGTACTTTATATTTTATATTGTTAGATACTTTCAAAATGAAATTTTTTCAGTGTCAAAAGTGATATTAAGTGTGATGTGTAAAAGAAACAATTTTTGTCCCAAACGGCGTTATTTTATTTAAAATAAATTTGATGTATTGCAACTGTGCTCTTTAGAATTATTTGAATGGATTTACACGATACTAAAGTTGTGCTAACACAGTCAATAGATTGAAGTAATTTGTCTCTGTGTAAATAACACAAACTATACATGTTACAAATTTGAATGATAGTAGTAATTCTATTTTACGTTCATTGATAAATTTGACACAAAAATAGATCAAAGAATACTAATAATATACCCAGTTACCTATTGTGTAATATACACATTTATTAACGCTAGCTTCACATTATGAATGATTAAAAGTCCTTTATATACAAGGTTCTCATTAATATCTGTATAATAAATAACATAATTGTATTCTTAGAAATTTGATTAATATCAATTGATGTTTACAATTAAAAGTACTTTACGTTCTACGCGTTTGTTTATTACTGTTAATTTAATAAAGAAACGTACCAAAGTAAAATTATTTAAAGTGTAATGGGAATTTATTTACCAACATTTGCCATTTAGATTTAATGGAATTCTCTCGAACTTTGTATACTTTTTATTAATAAATAGTATTAATATTATAAATTAATTATATAATGTGAAAACAATGATGTCATATTATCTTATTTAGCATGTTTTTAGAATACACAGTGTATCAAATTATGTGATAACACTGATAACATATTTAGTTTCATATGTGTCCCGTACCTCACCCTTCAGGTGGGTGGGATAAAATAACATAGGTAGTTTCTTCTAGGGACCGGATAATGTATAATCGCAATATTTTAAATTTTTTGAAATTTTTGGTAGTGTCGTGATGCTTGGTAACCAGTAAAGGCATTTAGTAAAAATTGTATAATACGGACATACAGTGTTCGTGTATATATATATATATATATATATATATATATATATATATATATATATATATATATATATATACACAGGCTGTAACAAATTCGCTTCTCAGTATAGGGATCTCGGGAACGGTAAGAGATAGAGAGACGGTTAAATTAGCAAAGTTGCTAAATCCTGTGTCAAGTATTATGCCGTCAAGAAAGAAAAATTATTTTGTACGGTTCCGGATATATCCGATAAAAACCGAAATTCTGCGATTTCGTTTTTATTTTTCTGGCCTTATTAGTAAAGATACTTTAAAACTAATAAAACATTCTTAAAGCCATTTTAATGGTCTACAACATGGTATTTTTTATTTGCTTCTACAACGTTTCGTCCTCACGCAACCATCATCAACTTTATTTTCTTAAATACGACGAAAATTTTTCTCTAGTTAGTTACTTTATTAAATTCTGAATGCAATGGTATATCACATTTCATGTTTTTCACCGTTTTGAACCTTAAAAAACACCCTCATTTAAATTCTTTTTGATGCGATCCTGCGCTATCTTCAGGTTGTAATTACTTACATAAACTGAACTAAAAGAGTATTAAATAATAGAATATGAACTACTAAAATATTGCACTTTACTATTTATTATGATAAAATACATAATAACTAATGAAAAATAACTAATATCCACATAATAATAATAACCCCTAACAGAAATCGAAAAATACATTTTAGTTTAGAATGTACAATTTACAAATGTTCGAACAGATTTCCATTTACACCCCTACACAACTCTATTTTTTTACACATATTTTGTACTGCCCTTTGAATATCACGCCTTCGTAAAGAATTAAACCCATTTATAATATTTTCTCGTAATTCCGCAATATCATTTGGAACGGTTTTGTATATATTGTTTTTTAAGTGACCCCACAGGTAATAGTCCAATGGTGAAAGATCCGGTGACCTCGTTGGCCACTCCACCACTCCACGATTACCAATCCATTTTCCAGGGAATTGCCTATGCAGAAACTCTCTTACAGCTCGAGTATTATGAGGCGGCGCCCCATCTTGCTGAAACCATAAGTTTTCGATTCTGTTCAGTGGTAATTCATCTAAGTAATCTAAAAATATTGTCCTAAGAAATTCAAGATAACGTACTCCATTTAAGGTTTCTTCATAAATAAATGGTCCAAGAATTCTATCACCATTGATACCAGCCCATACGTTGAGACCAGTTCGTACTTGAGTTCGAAATGGCCGATTAATTCGTGGATTTTCCACTGCCCAAATATGTTGGGTATTTCTATTAAAAATTGTTATTCGTTTCAATTTGCTGCCTCAGCCAGTTACAGAACTGCAAACGTCTTTCTTGATCACCTTGTCGCAAACAATGAGAGATATGTATTTTATAGGGTTTCATGTTATTATTTTTTAATATTCGCCAGACTTTCATATGTGATACATTTGGTAAATTAGTGTCATTAGCCAATTCTCTGGTCGATTTGAACGGGTCATTATTTATCTAAAATGAGAAACATACATGTACTATAAAAAAATGTGATATTACCATCATATCACATTTTACTTTATAAAATCTATATGAGCTGGGTCCTTTTGTAACGATATAAACGGGTGGTAGAACGGGATTACAGATAAAATTAGCCTTTTGCCCCGACTAGTCAGCGTATGGGTATGGGTATGATGTTGGTAAATTTTACACATCCAGAATAGTAAAACGTACGTAAGTCAAAATGGGGTTGAAGACGTAATCAGTTCAGTTTAGGGCGCCAGAATGTTTGGTAGTCAAAATAAAGGACGTCGTGCCAAAATTACGAGTACATAGCGTGTCTAAACATACAAAAACATACGCTTACCTATCCGCAATCAATCCCAGGTGTCCTCGACAACAGTTCAGTAAACCACCTGAAATCGGGCATCAAAATAGCACTACACGCTTGAAAAACAAAAGCGTGATAATCACTCAATAAAGTTACGTTACTACACCTCAGTGTAAATAATAAGGCGTTAACTAATAATCTTAACAACAAAAAACAAGCTATAGAATGCACTCTAAATGAATTAATAACCAACTATAAATCAAATAAAACACTGAATATCATTAACGCTATTACTCAATAATAAAAACTGTAACTTCGTTACGTTAAAACTTAAACTCATAAACTACCGGTAAACTTGCAATTTGCAAAAAAACTTTTATGCAACACAAAAGGGTTTTCACAGAATTAAACAAATTTATAAAACCTAACAAAGCTATAATAAGATAAAAAATAATATGATATAAATGTGAACACACGATAATGCGTATATAAGATAACAAATTCTTAAGGGGCGACAGAAGGTCTGGCCAGGATTCTGCGTAACGCCGTTCTAAATGGCTTAACCTATATATTTCGTGGATTATATAACCACGCTACTAAAGGGTCAATTGCCCTTTACTACTAAAATGAAAAGAGTGAAGGCGGAGCGTCAGAATTATAATTATTTACAACAAATAAACCACAACAACAACTTAAATTAAAAGATACACGACTCCGCTTTCAAACCTTCGTTAACAAAACAAATAATTCGAAGTACACACACAAGAAATCTTGAAAATATTCAATAAAACACAATGTTTATACTACCTTAATGCCTAAATTAGCACCTCCTCTGTATTACAACAATCGAAAATGAACCAGGTGACCAATTACTGCTATAACGGATACGGAATCTCCTAGGTCTGACACAAAATGATGAGTGAAAATGTTGTCTATTATTCTCTTGTACACAAACGATTCCTTGATTGAATCTCGGTAAAATGTTACTGCATTAATTAAAACTTCTTTTAAAATAATAATTTTTGCGCTCAACTGGCTTGTTAACTTTTATCTTTCAAATAGTTTTATTCCACTAACAATCCAAAAGGTTATTAACTTTATTTAAATAACTAAAATTTTAATATACTGCGAAAGTTTCTTTATATATTTCAACACGCTTTGCACGGAAATTAAGTGGCACTTCAAGAACGTTAATTTAATAAATCCGCAAAAGCGATATAAACCAAAGAGGTCACAGAAGCACTAATATAACACGACGATGATCTCTAGGTAACTTGATTACGTAAAATCGAAATCGGCACTAGGTCTATTCCTTTGGTGATTGAACAATTTTAATAAAATCCCTTCACAGGTTCTCTTCAAAAAGTAGATAACTACCCTGACAACACAAAAGTACGTTCGTTAAACACCAAAAGGTCCAATATATCAACGTTCTAAACCACCCTTAAACCGTAACAACAGACGTCACCGTACTGCTACTCGGGAGCGCTGTTAGTTTCAGGATCATACAAATTATATCCAAAATCCATCTTGGATTTTGAATCCCACCACTCAAAAAATCTCATTTAATTTAGTTCCACCAATTAAGAAACGGAAGGAGAAGATTTGATACCCTACACACAAACTTCGTTTCCCATCGTAAAGGCTCGACAATTTTCAAAACTCCAAATGTCAGCAGAATCAACGTGAAAAATATCTCTGTATTTTCATTAAAGTACAAGCAGTTAGTCCCACATTTTACCTCTACGATTCAAAACCAACATACTCAATATTAAACTGAACCACTATAATTACTCGACTTCCTGTCGCCAGACCGATATCAAACACATATAAATCTACATTCTTTCTTTAAGTTACTTAATTTTACAAAACTTTCTATCAAATCAAACGAAATAAATGTTATTTACACTTATATACAAATAATACGTTACTCAACATTCAGTAAACGGGGAATAATAAGGAAAACAATCTAAATTACGGAATAGTAATTCACAAACAAAACAAACTTAAGCTCGCAACACACCTTCCTTAAAGGGCGCGACACACGTAAAACAAATATATCCATAAAACCCAACTTGACAACAAAAATTTTACGGAAATCGCTAGAAAATCGTGATCCTATCACACTTTGAGCAAACCTGTATTACCTAGCTCTACGCAAATACATAATATGTAAAATCTATAATTACCTGATTCATAATAGCATCATTTTCATCTTGCGTAATTTTACTGCCATATGATTTCTTGGCTTTCTCAACTGAACCAAATTCCGCAATATTTTTATCTAATTTTTGAAATAGGGATCGGTGGGGCTGTACTCTTTCAGGATATCCTTCTTCATACATATCATTAGCTCTTTGTGAAATTCTATTACATTTATAATAACATTTCAGCATATCTCGCCTTTCAATAAACGAAAAAGGCATTTTTAAATAAAAATTATACCAAAATCTTTTGAAAATAATTCACACTCAAACCAAACGTCACAATTAATAGTAATTGTTTTGAAATTTAGAATATCCATAGCCGCCTTGAACAACTTATGTTACTAACATACACGAACACCTGATATTCAGAGGGCAGTGCAATATACTCGTATGTATTCGTAGAAGAATAATCAAATTTATGTATCAATGTAAACGAAAATTTGTTCACTTCTAAATTGCACACTCTAAATTATATTAATTTATTTTTTCATTATTTAATATTTAGTTCTTTCTGATCGGGAATATTATTTTATTGTTTGTTATTTATCATTATTGTCTAGCCGTATTATTATCCATAATATTATTATAATAAATAAGTAGAGTATTTTGGTATTTCATATTCTACTCATTAATACTCATTTAGTTTAATTTGTATGAATAATTATGAGTTAAAGATATCACAGGACCGTATCAAAAAAAAAAAATGTAACTGAACGTTAAAAATATAAAATGTGATATATCACTGCATTCAGAACTTAATAAGGTAACTAACTAGAGGAAAACTTCATTTTCGTCGTATTTAAGAAAATAAAGTTGATGATGGTTGCGTGAGGACGAAACGTTGTGGAAGCAAATAAAAAATACCATGTTGTAGACCATTAAAAATGGCTTTAACAGTGTTTTATTAGTTTTAAAGTGTCTTTACTAATAAGGCCAGAAAAAAATAAAAACGAAATCGCAGAATTTCGGTTTTTATCGGATATATCCGGAATCGTACAAAATAATTTTACTTTCTTGACGGCATATTACTTGCCACAGGATTTAGCAACTTTGCCCCAATTTAACCGTCTCTCTATCTCTTACCGTTCCCGAGATCCCTATACTGAGAAGCGAATTTGTTACAGCCTGCGTATATATATATATATATATATATATATATATATATATATATATATATATACAGGGTCCGCCTTTGGGAGCTGATCCTATGAGTATCTGCTAAACCAAACTCACTATAATTTTGAAAATTTGGTGACAGGGTAATGATGATGTTAGGGCTAACTCATCTAAAATATTTTCACGTTTGTACCACTTCCGGTTATACCGGAAGTTGGTACTAAGTCGCTTATTTTAAATGGAACACCCCGTATATTAATACATTTTTGGATTCTATGTCAAATTTTAAGGTAAGTTTGTTGAATAAACTAGATACGAAATTTCAGTCGTTTTAAAAAAAACAATTTTTTTTTAAATTGACAGATGCGGTCTTAGTAATAACTCGTTAATTATTCTGTTCCTGTCAAACAATTTGAATAAAACTTTGAGGTGTTATAGGCAAAGGTTTATTGCAACAGTCTGCAAAAATGACATTTATATTTTTCATAAAATAAAATTATGAATGTCTAAACTTGACTATCAAAAATGCAAGTTACTCAAAAAATCAAATGGAAACCCTATTTTTATTACTCAGATCGATTTAACGTCAAAAATTAAGGTGAGTTTGTTTAAAACTTTATTTGCCTAAACGTAACAGTTTCATACTTATTATCAAAAAAGTCCCAATTTTAAAATTTGTGATAAAAATGAGCTACATACTTAAATCTAATATTCCTTATTCGTGGTCACCATGGAAACCAAATAAATGAGAATTGAAATAAAGAAAAATATTTGAAAAAGTTACTGCAAAAATTATAAAATTGACAATTTTGTCATTCAAAAGTCATTTTGCCAAATAGAAATTTTTTTAAACTCGATATACCACATAAGTGTAAAAATTTAATACTTTATGAGTAAATCGAAAAAACTACTTTTTACTGCGGAGGTAATACATACTTATCATCATTACACGATAAAGATGATTATTTATTTTGTTTTTCTTTTGTAGTCAATAATTTAATAAAATTGTTGGCAGTTTATGTTTCTCTTGATGAAATGGCTCGACTTGAATATTCTAATACAGATTATTTGAATTTAATTTTAATTCACGGAGAATGTCATAGAGTTGTAAAACGAACAGTAAGAACATTTATCGAACGCTATCCGAGCGCCCCGACCATCAACAGATACAATAAGACATGTGGTTCAAAATTTGGAACAGTTTGGCACATTTAAACACTCTGCGCCTCGCAAAAAACTGCTATTGATAACGAACAGAATGAAGTTATAACTTTAGGATATTTCCGTACCTATCCTTATAATTCCATAAACGACGCGAAAACAGATATTGTCTTAACACCAACAACTATAAGAAGAATTCTTAAGAAAGTAAGAAAGTTTAGACCATACTGTTTACAATTAGTTCAACATTTGAAAGAAGCGGATTTCTTGAAACGTATCGAATTTTGTGAAACAATTTTGCTCAAAATACAAGAAATTCCTAATTTGTTTACTAATATATGTACAGACGAATCTAAATTTACGAAAAATGGCATATTTAATCGCCGAAACTCGCATTACTGGAATAACGAAAATAGCAATTCAATTCGCGAATGCCATTTTCAGGAAATTTGGAATTTTAACGTATTTTGTGCTATTCGGAATAACGAAATCTTTGACGTGTATTTTTACAACGAAAATTTGAGAGGTTTAAAATAGTTGATTGTTGCGGTTTATGATTTCAAATTTAATTTCTAGGAGAAAATTATCTTGAGATATTAAACACTCGAATTCAACCCCGATTAAATCTAGAAATGAAAAATTTATGGTACCAACAAGACGGTGCGCCCCCTCACAACACCAACGCTGTTTCCATGAAAATTTTTGAAGATCGTTGGTATGCCAATAATGGTCCCTTTCCATGGCCACCTAGGTCACCTGATCTTACGCCAAAGGATTTTTATCTTTGGGGTCGAATTAAAAATATTGTTTATGCTACACCACTAACGACTAAAGAAGATTGCATTGCAAGAGTGCAAAATGCCTTCAATTCTCTTTCTCCACAAGAAATTCAAAGGGCTACAAATGAAGCCGTTACAAGACGGGTTCAACAATGTCTTGCGTCTAACGGGCAACATTTTGAACATATATTGTAAATTAATTTACATTTGATCACGAGCAAGAAATACTAAATAAGCGACTTTATCGTGTAAGAATGCACTGATAAGCATGTAGTTACTACCTCCGCAAGTAAAAAGTAGTTTTTTCGATTTACTCATAAAGTATTAAATGTTTACACTTACGTTGTATATCGAATTTGAAAAAATGACTTAGAAAATTTCTATTTGGCAAAAATGACTTTTGAATCAAAAATTATCAATTTTTATAATTTTTGCAATAACTTATTCAAATATTTTTCTTTATTTCAATTCTCAATTATTTGGTTTCCATGGTGACCACGAACAAGGAATACTAGATTTAAGTATGTAGCTCATTTTATCACAAATTTTAAAATTGGGACTTTTTGATAATAAGTATGAAACTGTTACGTTTAGGCAAATAAAGTTTTAAACAAACTTACCTTAATTTTTGACGTTAAATCGATCTGAGTAATAAAAATAGGGTTTCCATTTGATTTTTGAGTAACTTGCATTTTTGATAGTCAAGTTTAGACATTCATAATTTTACTTTTATGAAAATACAAATGTCATTTTTGCAGACTGTTGCAATAAACCTTTGCCTACAACACCAAAGTTTTATTCAAATTGTTTGACAGGAACAGAACAATTAACGAGTTATTACTAAGACCGCATCCGTCAATTTTTTAGAAAAATGTTTTTTAAGCGACTGAAATTTCGTATCTAGTTTATTTAACAAACGTATCTTAAAATTCGACGTAGAATCCAAAAATGTATTAATATACGGGGTGTTTCATTTAAAATAAGCGACTATACCGACTTCCGGTATAACCGGAAGTGGTACGAACGTGAAAATATTTTAGATGAGTTATCCCTAACATCATTACCCTGTCCCCAAATTTTCAAAATTATAGTAAGTTTGGTTTAGCAGATACTCATAGGATCAGCTCCCAAAGGACCGGTATATATATATATATATATATATATATATATATATATATATATATATATATATATATATATATATATATATATATATATATATAGCGTCCGTAAAGTAGCGGATAAATTCAATTAACATTCGAATATGAGTTTAGTAAGCAAAGGATGTCAAGAAAAGATATGACGCCATCGACATTTTTTAAATGTCAACCCCATTTTTATTGCAGAATTAGAAAGGGTACATCTTTTTATGTACGACAAGGTACATATGGATGATGTTAATACAGGATGTCCCAAACTTGCGTCCGCGGGCGATACCGCCCTTATTTGATGGAATAGGAGAACAAAATTTTAAAGTGCAGTAGAAAGAACAGAGACGCATATTTTAAAATTATTTTAGGATACACAGGATGTTTGATTTATACAGGGTGAACCAAACATAGATTTTTAAATGGGACAGCCTGTATGTTATTTCAAATTTGGATTCAGCTCACTTCCGCCATTCTCTCAATATAAGGTTTGAGTATGTTTTACAGGGTAGTTTAGAAGATGTGGTCATTTTGAAGAAAAAATCATCGTACTAAATGGATACCATGCATCGTTTTTAATAAGAAATATTCAAATGAATTTTTTAGTTAAAGATATTTTGAAACACAGATAATTGTTTGGAGTTAGGCCTAATTTAGTTGTAAAATTTAATTTAAATTAAATGTTCGAATTAAGCAGCGTGAATAATCTGACAATAGCCAAGGCGATTAACAAATGATTTTTGAACGTTGTCGATAACATCTGCGGTAATGTTTCTAATTTCTTGGCGAATTAGTGCTTTTAAATCTTCTAAATTGGCCGGTCGGGTTGCGTACACTTTACTCTTTAAGTAGCCCCACAAGAAGTAATCTAGAGGATTTAAATCTGGCGATCTGGCTGGCCACTCAATTGTCCCTTTTCTTCATCCAAATAAGCGCGAACAGGTAAAGTGTAGTGTTGAAAAAAGAGGTCACGGTGGTGCATATCGGGCTCTTCTAATCTTCTAAATCCCAATATAACGTTAGTAGAGCGAGGATGGGGTCATTTTGAAGAAAGTCTAAATATGTCACACCAGTGAGAGTATTATCGAAGAAGTAAGAACGTATAACTCTTCCGTCAACCATGCCGCACCAAACGTTCAATTTTTGAGAGTTTTTGGGTGTGATATTCCGTGAACCAATGAGTATTTTTGGTTGCCCAATAACGACCATTTTGTCTGTTCACATGGCCGTTTAAATCAAATGTTGCTTCGTCGCAAAAAAATATTATTTTTACAAAATTGGGGTTATCATAAAATGATTGTTGCATTTGTTTACAAAATTCATTTCGCCGATCAAAATCATCTTTCGACAGCTCGTGAAGTAGGCATATCTTGTAGGGTTGGAACTTCTCTCTTTCAACACTTTATCACAGTAAATCGCGCCATACTAATATTATTAGCCGTGTCTGTAATAGTGTTTTTAAAATTATCTTGCACTGCTAATACAATATTCAACTGATCTTCTTCACTTATCGACTTTCGATCAGATTTTCTCATATCCTGGACGTGTCCAAATTCCCGAAATCTCGCCTCAACTCTGCTCACCATGCTTTGGCTAATGGACGGTCGATCAGGGTTAGTTGCATTAAACAACGCAACCACTTCTGATTGAGTGCATGACCTATCTCCGAAACCAAGCATGCACAGGATTTCCATTCTTTCACGTTCGCTTAATTTCCTCATATTTCACAAAATATCGGTAAAGTAGTTACTAAATAAACTCACGGTAACAATGCTGTCACAAGTTGCTAACGTGCAAATAATTTTAACAAAATGTGCAATTTAACGTGTTCTTACATCGACACCGAAATTTTCTCATTTTTAATGTTTACGATCATTTTTATCCAATATTTCCTTATGTAACCATCGTCCATATTTACTTTGTCGAGTGTAAAAAGATGTACCCTTTCTAATTCTGCAATCAAAATGGTGGACGATATTAATCAAAAATGGCGATGACGTCATATCTTTTTCTTTTACGTAAAAAATTCTAAATTGAAAATAAAAATCGACGGGTCCGAGCGTTCTCTTCCTAAACTCCCATTCGAATTTTTATGGAATTTATCCGCTACTTTACGAACGCACTGTATATGATCTGCTCAACACACTAGCATGATATATCACTGCAGGAGTTCTAGCCAGACACATGATTGTTTGAACGTATCAGACGGAATTTGAAAGGAAACAGTCGCTTAATGCCAACGATATAGGAATAATATAGATACTCCCTCACGCGTTCGTTATGCTCAAGTGGAATCGGGAAATGGAATCATTTAGTGTTTAACTTTATAACAGGGTATTTATTTAATTTACGGTTGTTTTTTTATAAATAATTGTATAATTTTTTAAATAATAATGTGTGTTATATGAAATATGAAATTGTAAACTTTCACCATTATTACACATATTTAAAATATTTAGCTTTTTGGGATTTTCTAATGGTGTATTTTTGTATTTATGTTTATACAAACCTAAACGTTTTGATAACACTTACAGTTATCGTCCTCAGTAGTATTAAAGTCTTCTGGAAATGTTTAACACGCTGAAACAATTTTATGAAATATAGAAACTGTTCCAATATCTGAAACATTTCTAAGAGGGTTTATACTACCGAGCACAACTGTAAGTGTTATCGAAACGATTAGATTTGTATAAACATAAATACAAAAATACACCATTAAAGAACCAAAAAAAAATCTAACTATATTAAATAATGTGTGTTGCACATGGTTGTAACAATTCTAGTAACAAAAACTACTTACAAACATCTCTTTTTTCGATAAGTAAATATTTAACCAAAAAACTTAGCGTCATTAACCCATAATTTAAAATCAAACGCTATCATCTTGTTAAAATTGTGGTCTATTTTAAAACCTTATTGTACTCCTCTTTATGTTGGAAGTAAACGATTCGTATTTTCATATTACCGGATTGTAAAAAATGTGAAATATGTTCCAAATTGTTGAATTATGTCATGTCCTCCTTGGCAACCATCCGTTGAGTCCTTAATAACCATAATTGCCGTAGTATTAATATATCATTTTGCAAAATTGAAAATTCTTTATTGCGTTGTATAGTTAAAAGTATCATTTAACATACATTTTTTAACATTTTAGAAAGCACCGTTTAGAGGAAATACGTCTGTAAATTAATAGTTGACAAATAATATTTATGAAGAGCAGACTTTCAAAACACAGTTTGTCCATTTTGTTAAATTTTCAGGAGAGCCAAAAACGTTCTAACTTGTTGCTCTATGCAAAATTTTTTTTACAGTACAACATAGTAATAGCCCGAACAAGTTTATAACTCGCTTTTGGAAAATATTGTAAAATATATTGATCCCAAATTTTGAAAGTTTTGCTTCACAAATGGACATACTGCAGTATGATTGTCCGAATGCTTTTTTAGTGCTAGCTGGTACTAAGTTTTTATTGTTTATAGTACTAAATACACATCATTTATTTAAAGTTAACTAAAGAATATTACAAACAACTTATTTTTAACTCTATATAATAAAAAATAAACAGTGAAAAAAATTAAAACGCATTACAACTTATATCCTTCCTCTTCAGCATTACAATCACAATGGGTGCCTTGTGCTTGGCTGTTCTGACTTTCATTCGCTAATAAAATAGGTTCTAACCGTTTCAGCTCAGGATCTTCGTTCCAATTTACACCAGACAGTTAAACCAATAAGTTTTTAAGGCTTACTATTTTCTCTTTTTTGATGGCAAGTTCTAGAGAAAGCTGTGGTAACCGAATGTTTCATGTCTTTTAGCATTTAGCATTTCTATAGAAAATTTCGGTTTTGACAAAGATTCTATTATTCTCTTTTTCTAATCGTTTGAATTCGTTTAACTTCACTGATAACTTTGGCTTTTTTAAAACTATATCCGGCCGATTTGATGTCCTGTAATGATCAATCCTCACTGATTTTTCTTACTTTACCAATTTGGGAATAAAGTTTATAATACTTTTGAGTTGTTTTAATTGTACCACGTCTTTGCACTATTCGTTCTATCCTAGTAAATACACGGTCTGCGGGAAGGTAGGAGTGGCCTCGAATTGGAAAAGTAATTGCGATATATTTAAGAGTTATTGGTGCATTTACATTCGGCCATAAGGTTAGCATCTGAATAACAACTATTTTTGTTTTGGCCTTCACATCCATCAGAAAAAAGGTGCAACGTCGTAACAGTGGGTGGAAATTTTGTTTTGTTTAGGAAGTCTCTTAAAGCAGAACATATTTCTGTGGCGCCTCTTCCCGCTTGACGTTCATGCCTTGCATAAAATACAGGATCCTTGGTTCTTATGTCAGTTACACGGAAAAAGTATAGAGATAACTGTTGGGCGTAAAATACATCCTGTATCAGCACCTTGGGCAACACTTGCACCTGTTGAAGGTAGATTGCTACATTTTCTGTTCCCTCCTTCATTAAGGCATAGAACTGTTTTGATTTCAGTTTGTGTAGCCGCAATTCAGTTAGAATTGTGGACGGGTTTGTGGTTAGTGTAAGTTGCGTGTGTGGAGATCCAAAACCAATGTTAAAGAACTTGGAGAATAGCCTACGAAAATATTTATAATTAACTTTATGAACGTAGTCCATGCTTTCATTAAACACTTTCCAGAGTACTGTAATGTTATACCCAGACGATAGATAAATCCGTTTGGACTTGTCCCTCCCATAGTGGCTTTCGCGACCTTTTAAATTTACAATAAATTCTTTCACTTTGTTTAATTTGTCCATGGTTTTTAGAGACTTATGATTTTCCCCACGGCGTTCTCTAAAGACTGTTCCAATTTTTACATGTTCTTGCAATGCTGTTGATTCTTCTTTGAGAAACACCATAAGCAACCATTAGAAACTTTTGACAAACTTGCTTTGGTTTTCCAGTTCAAAACTCGTGTGATTTCCCATTTCCTCTTCTGCATCGCTTTCTTTCTGGTGCACTAACAATTAGCAAGTTGCAATTTTATGATCTTGTGCTGCTTTATTCGGGTTCTTAAAAAATTTTCCTTGGCAATTTTTACATTATCTTTAGTGACTGTGGAGCATTCAAAGTACCCTCGCTTGTGTTTACACGGTATCACAAAATTACGCAATTATGGATCATCATCTGAATATCTACAACAATTTCATTAACAAACATTGATCACGGGCTAACAACGATGGATTTAAATTACAATAACTGCATACATACTGCAACAAAAATTGAAGTTTTGAGCATATAAAAACACTGTTACATAAAACTACCGATACTAACCTCATTTGTTTTTGTTTATTCCCAATTGTTAAATGTTTGGTTCTCTTGCGACTACACCGTTCTATATCTCCAACAATATGGTCCCCGTCACAGATTTCCATTTTTAATAATAAATTTGAATAACACCCGTAAACTACGTATACACATCACTCCGCAACATCAAGGATGCAACTAACAGCGGGCACGGACAATATGCGTTTTGTTTGTCAAAGCTTGCTGGACAAAACGCATTTTGAATGTCCAGACATTTTCCGCGGACCAATTACTGAAGGATAAAACGCGTTTTGATAGCGCAAAGTAATGACAGTAGATGACAAAGTCTTGTAGAGAATGAAACGCCACCTATATCTTAAAAATTGAACATTTGGACAAACTGCGTTTTGAAAGCCTGCTCATCAACTGGAGACGTATGACTTCAACGGCGGTGCGTTAAGCCATATCTATTTTATTTCTATATCATTGCTTATTGGCAACGATACGGCTAATGCATACGGAACGTAAACTTTATTTTGGCGAGGTGTCTGCATCTAAGCTCTAGTTTTATAGCATTAACTGAAGATTCACTTATTTTTGCATAGCTTCTGTAATGTTACTGCTTCATCAACTGCTTATATACATCCATACACTAGTGTGCCACCGGGTGTGAAAATTTTAAGCAAGTTACTTTAGATAATTTTCCTTTCGTCCCGTTTTTCGAAATTTTGGGTTTAAAAGTCAAAAGGTTTAAATTGTTTTGTTGTCGTCATTTGAGGATGTTGGAGTTTTTTAACTACAAAATTTGGAATTCCGATTCTGTAAAGACGTATAGTTTTTGTTTGTTGTCGCGAATAACGTTAATTCAAGAATTAAATAAGTTTCATTCACAGGTGATACTTGCGTTACATAGCAAGGTTAGACTAGTTTATTTGTGTAAATAAGTTATTCTAGTTATTTTAAGTTTTAGGAATTTTTGTTAGTGGAAAGGCGAATTTACGTTCTTTTAAAGTTAAATTGATATATCGTTTGCTATTGATGTTATAAGACTTCATATTGTATTTCAGATTAGAATTTGTCGTATTTATTTTAAAATGGATTTCTTTGTTACAATTAATTTAAATTAAAATCGTAAATATCATATCAATTTTCTCAAGGTTTAAAATTAAAAACGCAATTTGTTATTGAGATATAAAGTTCTAAGTTGTTTCTCGTATTAAGTTTCTGTCAACATACATTTGAGGAATGGTGACAAGATTCTTTTGTGGTAAAGCACACCGATTTACGTTTCGTTAAGAATTATCATTATATGAGAAGGCAATATAATATGACAGTAAAATTTAGTGCATGTGCACCGTAAGTGAGATAAGCCGTCGGTAACTTGAAAAGCTTTCCATGCAGTTTCCATGTGAAAGCAAAAATATGACGTAATTTCTTCGTTCTTCTACCGAGGTGTGTTCGTTTTTTAACGCGGTTGTTAATTGAATTTGGCGTAACTGAAGGATTTTTGAATGCATGCCTTCAGTCCTGGTCTTGATCTGGTAAAGTGAAGTAGTGAGTAGAAGGGAAGGCACAGATTTTACCGTCGACGTTCGCTATCCTTTCGAACGTATCGTGGACAGCGCGTCCTTTTCGCCTTTGTGCGTTTTTTTGTTGGTGGTTCACCAGGCCGGGGAACCTTATGTAGTTTATCATGATCAACTGGACCTGCCTTTCTTTTCCGAAATCAGGTTAGTGTTTTGCCAAGCACTTCCTGGGTCACAGAGTTTTAATCGCGGACTTTATATATTGTTTGTGGTGGAGTATTGTGTACCCGAACCTTGTGTTACGTGCTTCTGCATTTGATGGGCCAAGTCTCACTGTGCATAAATTTGTAAATAGTTATATTAACCATAAATAGACTTGCAAATAAAGCTACCGTATTAAGTCAAGGTTGTGTAAATAATATCGTGCGTAAAAGCTTTTTGTGTACATAAACTTTACAATGCCGAATTCAGCCAAATAAAACGTAACGTTACTGAAGTTGTTATTTGGATGTCGCTGCATTCGTTTGCCGTTTGGAAGTTAAGCAGTTTTCCTGTAGCCGTTCACGTTCAGATTGTTTCCGTTATAATCTGGAGTAGAAGCTCTCAGGAATTTTTGTAGAAGGTAATCTAATATTGTACTTTTATGGTGATTGTGTTCAAACAATTGTTTGCATTTTATTGAAATTATTTGGCGTTAAAGAACATAAACGTAGTCGTCTTTAGTTGAAGTGTTAAGTCCATTTACGCAATTTTAAATTTAAGACTGACGAACAACTTTTATTTGCGGGTTTTTTTTAATATTTTATTTTCGGAATGTTTAATTGAATGTACTTCAGGTTTATGTGTATAAAAATTTCGTGCTGTAAAATTAATGATTTTGAGCAAACGTTTGTTTACGTAAATGTTTTGAATTTTAACACTATTTAGGTAACATTAACTTCAAACTAAGTTAGAAGGCCATAGCTTGCAAGTTTGACCGATTTAGAATAAGGGGTGGTACATTTTTCCCTATTCTAAATTTGTAAGATAATCGGTCGTTGTTATGTGTATTTTTTGCTTATGTTTGTTCAATAGATGAATAATTAATTGGATTTAATAACATTATTTGTAATCTCCTCCTGAGTAGCGATGATTAACGAAAATTGGTGATTTAAAGATTTAAAACTAAGAATCTTGGTAGAAGCTAATTTTATTGATTTACTTTGAAAGTGACCTGGTGGCAAGTTCTTAAATTTGACGCATTTAGTTTCATGTGGTTTTTTTTTACATAGTTTTTGTTTAACACAACAAATTGGAGAATTCTGAACGACGTTTGTTTAGTTTATATCTAATTATTTTATTTCATGATAGAATTTTGTAGATGCTTAGTATTTGAGTTTTCAACTTTGCAATAATTAAGCGAAACGTTTAGCATTGTTTATTTGTTTGTTTGAGAGTATTTTGCTTACATGCGTTGGGGGCCACGTAACGTAAAATTATGTTAAAGAGAGCCATTGAACCCCAACAGCTGATTTGCGCGCACGCTTGTTTAGTATTTCAAGCGTGTGAATGTTTTGTGGGGAGGTAGCCCACGTAAAGGTAAGTGAGACTTATAACTGTTTAAGGCTAATTTATCTACGTCTGTCCAGGTGTATTCTTACCGGTTTTGTTTTAACAACAGTCTGGCGCCCATTACACGACTTTATTCCAATTATTTGCGACTTTCAATAACACAACAGACCACCTTTAGTATTTTTAAATTCAAAAACACGCCCACTACCATCTCTCCCACCGAGCTAGTCCGTTACACTTTAATTATCTGTTACCTTCCGTGCTAATTTCATTTTCGACCCTAACAAGTGATGCAACTTTAAAGCAGAAGGTAATACTGAATATCAAAATATTAATATCGTTATTCAAAAAGTTGCTTTATTTATAATATTTAGTAGGTAAATTGCCAAAATTGACAAGATATTGTGCGATATATATTTTTAGATAAGTAGCTTTTATTTTGTCGGTAACGCACAAAAATATTTGGCATTAGAACGAAATTCTACGTTAAAATAATAAGAAAATATAAACAATACTTATTATACTTTTAAACTTTAGACAATTTCAATCAATTTGGCATTGTTGTTATGTATTTTAGTATATTTTTACATATGTGACTAAATGTTTACTAAGCAATTTAATTGTAATTCACAATCAAAATTTGTTCATTAGAACTCGAAAATCGCTTATTTTTAAATGAAAACTTTTTAAAACATATATTCCATAATGGAAAACCGTAAACATAGAATTTCTATATTTTTGACCACCTGACTACCAGAATTCTTTTTCATCTAGTGCCTATCCTAACGGATGTTAGCGATCAATAAGGCTACTTGCACCTTGGAAACTGCAGCTTGAAAGAGAGTAGATTAGTTGAACCAATTTCGTAGATTCTTCAGCCATGAGGTGCGTCTACGACTAGGACCTCTTTTCCCTTCCATGTAACCTTGTATTTTTAATTATTGCCATATATTTGGTCTTGTTTAGATTCATGTCTAATCCGTATGCTGTGCTGCTTTCATATACACGGTTAAACAAGTTTTGAAGATCCTGTTCCATTTCCGCTATAAGCACAGAGTCGTCGGCATATCTTATATTATTTGTGGCCGTTCCGTTTATCTTAATTCCCTCTGTTCTTTTGTTTAATGCTGTTTTGAATATGAACTCTGAGTATACGTTGAATAAGAATGGTGACAGATTACAACCCTGTCTCACACCACGCTTTATATTTATTTCTTCAGTGATGCCCTCTTTTGTTTGAACGTATGCCGTCTATTTCCAGTATAAGTTTGTTATAAGGAGTACGTCTTGGTGATCTAAGTTCAGTTGTAGTATTTCGAATAATTTATTAAGTTGTATTCTGTCGAATGCTTTAGTATAGTCTATGAATCCAATATATACATCTATGTTTACATCTAAGCAACGTTCGTTTATTAGATTTAAAGCAAATAGTGCTCCACGTGTCCCATATCCATTTCTAAATTCCAGTTGCGTATTTGACATAATGAATTCACATTTGTTATACAAGGTGCGGCATTAGTGCGTCGAAGTACGATATATCCATTATTAAGGGAGATATCAAAAAAAGTGATTTACAAAACTTTCAAACTTCACATTATAAAATTTCGTATTTACAGGGTGTTACATATTATCAGGTTGAACCAAACATACTTTTTTTTAATGAGACACCCTATATATTATTTCAAATTTAGATTAAGCTCATCTCCCTCATACTTCCGATATAGGGTTTCATTACGTTATACAGGGTATTTCAAAAGTTATGGTCAATTGTACACGAAAATCATTCTCATTTCAACATCCTGTATACCCTAGACAGAGCAACCTAGCGATACTTTTTCCAGGCATAACTTTTTGACATTGGCACAGTGTTACGAGAAAGCGCTATTTCTTTATTATTGCACCAATTGAATATAGAGCGAGCCAAAACTTGAACACATGATTTTTTCAATTTTTTCAAATGAATCACCCTGTATTTGATTTAAAAAGTGAAAATACACTTTGTGTTCTTTCATTTTTATTAAGCACTCCCTATAGCTAAAATCGTTAATTTCGGAGATATTTTCGGGGATAATATAATTAGTGTTATGATTATCATCGGTGATAGCTTGAGTTAAAACCGAAGAAAATTGAACGAGTGCAATGCACTCGTTCAATTTTCTACAGGTTTTAACGAGTGGTGTCATGGATTATTAATCATAACACGTGTTACATTTGGTAAG
This sequence comes from Vesta saturnalis, assembly GCA_036346205.1. Classification (NCBI taxonomy): domain Eukaryota; kingdom Metazoa; phylum Arthropoda; class Insecta; order Coleoptera; family Lampyridae; genus Vesta; species Vesta saturnalis. Next base: position 1,206,890 of record JARFJB010001442.1, read on the forward strand.
ATAATATAACGAACGTTAATAGAAAATATATTTTTTAAAGTTTACAATTTTAAACGATCTGTCACATTGATAGTAAATATTGCAAGATAATCAATACAATTATTTATTTCTTTAAAACTTTTTGTCACTTTGACAGTAAACTATTTTATTCATTAAAATCATGTGACAGTCAACATGATAAAATTATCACCAACTTGATAGCCTATTCTGCGATTTTGTTTTTGTATTTTAACCAATGAAAGTAATCAAAAATGTACCATGTGACATGTGAATTATATTTTTTTAACAACTTCTATTATAACAAGTTAGCCGTGAACAAATGACAGATAGATATTATTCAGTAATAATTAGTAGCTTGTCATTTAACAAACTTCTTCGAGATTGTGTAGTGTTTATTAATTTGTAAACACTTAAATACTGTTTGAAATGAACTTTCCTGTTGAGGAATTAACAGACATGATATGGGTACTGGGAGAATGTATGAAAAATTGTTTATTAGCACAAAGAATTTACAAAGAGAGATAGATATACCGCACGAAGTCAACGCGAGAAAATAACGTTGGAAAGGTTAGTAGATCTTTTTAATCGTACGGGTTCAGTAGAAAAAAAGGAAAGGACAAAACCTGTACTTAACGAGGAAAATGAATTTAACGTGATGCTTGAAGTTACGCATAATCCACATGTTGGTTAGTACACATGAAATTCGCGTCAACATGATATTAGTGACAGGTCCGTCCGAAGAATACGAAGAATACTGCGTTCAGTATAGTTGGAGATCACGTAATTGGAACACATTTCTTCGATGGAACAGTGAATGGTCAGGTTTATTTGGATTTTTTAGAAAATCATTTACCATGACTGGTGGCAAACGTTCCTCTTAACATTCGTCAAAGAAAATGTGGTTGTTACGCGATGGAGTACATCACACTAGATTAATTCATAATCATCTTTATACCCATTTTCCTGGAAAATGAATGGGAAGAGGAGGACCCACTGCATGGCTAGCTCGTTCACCAGAGTTAAGTAAAATTGACTTGTTCAAGTGGGGTTATGTGAAAAACCGTGTGTTTCAAATCCCTTCAACCACACAAGATGATATGAAGAATAGAATACAAGAAGCATTCCAGTGTATTAATGTAGAAAAATGTTACGAAATGTCAGTCGAGAATTTGAATATCGACTGCAATGCTGTATTGATGTTTTAATTAATTTTATAAGAATTTTGCCTTAATAACCAATGCTTTTTGAATTTTTTATAATAATTTGTCACACTTTTATTTTTTCACGGCTAATAATAGGTATTTTTTAAAAAAACCTTTCTGTTATTAAATTGAAAATATCTCAGAAATTAACGATTTTAGCTATAGGGAGTGCTTAATAAAAATGGAAGAACATAAAGTGTATTTTCACCTTTTTAAATAAAATACAGAGCGATTCATTTCAAAGAATTGACAAAATCATGTGTTCGAGTTTTGGCTCGCTCTATATTCAATTGGTGCAATAATAAAGAAATAGCACTTTCTCGTAACATGTACCAATCTCAAAAAGTTATATCTGGAAAAAAGTATTGTTAGGTTGTTCTATCTAGGGTATACAGAACGTTGAAATGAGAATTATTTTCGTGTACAGTTGACCATAACTTTTGAAATACCCTGTATAACGTAATGAAACCCTATATTGGAAGTATGGGGGAGATGAGCTTAATCTAAATTTGAAATAATATATAGGGTGTCCCATTTCAAAAAAAGTATGTTTGGTTCACCCTGTAAATACGAAAATAATTTTATAATGTAAAGTTTGAAGTTGCTTATAATTTTTGTCAATAACTTTTTTTATCTCCTTTAATAACGCATATATCGTACTTCGACGCACTAATGCCGCACCCGGCTTATTAAACTAATACTTCGATATTTTTCGCATTTTCGTGGATCAGTTGTTTTAGGTAACATTACAAATGTAGATGTTAGCCAGTCTTTGGAGATATTACCAGAAGAAATAGGAAAAGGCCACGTATTTCATTCCCTCCCAAGGTGGGCGGGGTGCTCGAGCTTTCCGTGCTCTTTCAGCCACAATCATGGATTCCCAGCATACATACAATACGTATATATGCATGGTGGGATCAGAAAGAACGGAGTTAGGGTTCTGAGGGGGAAGATACTACCCCAGCATTCGCCTAAGTAGCCGCACATGGTGTGCATGTACGCAGTGACCATGCCGCTATATGTGTATGAGGAAAACCCCCTTGAAAAACCTCATTCAAGGTAGACGGTAACGGGAATCGAACCCATTACCTCCCGAATGCTAAGGAGATCGTGTCACCACTACGCTAATATTACCAGATCGATATATTGTGTTAAATAGATATAAAAGTACTACAATCTTGTCTTCATCTATCTAAGTGTTATTAATTCTGCAGGAATTTCGTCTGGTCTCACCGCTTTATTATTTTTTGACTTTCGCGTGTAGAATCTATTCTTTTGTTATCTCTGGGGCCATTTCTGTGTTCCTTGTATACGTAGCCCTTTTTCTATTATCATTGTAAAGTTCTTCCACGTATTCCTTCCATCGAGCAAGCTTATTTTCTACATTAGCAATTACCTTCCCATCTTCATGTGTAAGAAGTCCGTAGTGATTACTTTTCTTGTTGCTACATATTTCTCTAATCTTTTTGTGGATGTTCCTAGAGTCATGTTTTTTTTTTAATTTTCTATTTCTACACTTTTTTCGGTGATTCATTTTGCTTTTGCTTCGCGAGTTCCTTGTTATTATAATATAATTGATTTCTCGGTATTTTATACCTTTTGTATTTTTGACCTTTCTTCTTTCATTAATTAATTCTGATGCCATCCATTCTTTCTTTCGCTGCTATTGTTGGGTTTGTAACTTTAGGTTGCACTGTGAATTTTCACATTTCTTTTTATTCATGTGTTCTATCTCTACTCCGGTCACTGTGTTTTGTAGCATCCCTCCTATTTCTTCGTTAATTTTTACGCTTAATTTATTTTTAATATGTTGGTTTGTTATTTGATTAATGTCTATTCTATTACTGTCTTTATTCCTAATTTTCTTTTTTAGACGCAAACAGAATGATGCTAGGACTGGGTTATGGCCCGATCCTATTTTACTTACTGGGTACGTCTTAACATTCTTTATGCTGTTTCTGTATCTTTCATTCACGAGAACGTAATCTATTTGATTCCGTTTTTTGGTGTACCTTCTTTTTCCGGTTTGCTCCAAGTATATATTCTTCTAAGGTGATGTTGAAAGATGGTGTTGGTGATAATAAATAGATTTTCTTCACAAAAATTATGAGCCTACCCCTCTATCGTTACATTTACCCAATCGAAATTTTCCTACTATTACTCCGTATTCCTCTTTGCCGACCTTGGCGTTTAGATCGCCCATTATTTACTATTTACTATCCCAATCTTCAATAATTTTATTGTGCAAATCTCTTGTGTTGTCTCATTTTTCCTTTTGTAGTGCTGTGTATGGCAGTTGTCTATCTAAACAACTTGTTAGGAGAGTACAGGTTATCCAAAACTCGTGCGTGCGTTTAATTTACGGTCTTAAACGATACGATCGCATCTCACATAAATTAACAGCTATTTCTTGGCTTAATATGGAACAAGGTCGACTTCTTCACTCAGCTAAATTATATCACAAAATTATAATGAATAAATCACCTCCATATCTGTATAATAAGATTTGCTTTCGTACTGATGTACATCATGTCAACATACGGCGGAAGGATTTAATTACTGTTCCTAAACATAATTTAGAGCTGTTTAAAAAATCATTTTCATACAATGTATGTAATTTATATAATTCACTTCCGCCGAGTATCAAACATCTTTCACCAACTAATTTAAAAACACTTCGTAAAAACCTGCTGTGCACTTAGACACCGTTAAGTTACTACATATACACGTCCCACTTCATCTCTATTGTCATTTCATTTCCTTATTTAAAACTTTTTCATTGCATGTATTACTCATACTCAGCTCATCCGTCTATTGGAAATTATAATTTGTCGGGCTAAGTGGAAGAGCACTGACGGATTTAGCATCCGAAAGTGAACTTCGCCCTTTGGACATCGTAATCCGCATAGCAGCTGGTCAATTAGCTTATGTATATTCTTTGTGTCCAAATAAACACATTATTATTATTATTATTATAATGTCAATATCTTCTGAACCTATACTTTTCATTAAATAGTCAATTTCTTCGTAAAGTCTGTCTACCTCCTGATCTTTTTGTCGTTGGAGCGTACAGCAGAATATTGTTGGTGTTAACAGGATTGTTTTGTATCTGAACCAGAAGTGTCCTATCTGAGTAAGGAACAAAATTGGTAATTGCTTTGTCGACTTCTTTTGTGGCGATTAATCCACTCTATATTGATGCTCTGGATCATTAGATCCAGAGTAATATGTTACGTGATCTCTTGTAACTATTTTTCTGCTTCCTGGCCACCTCATTTCACTGATTTGAAGGATGTCAATTCCGATTCGACTCATCTTTTGAAGAGGATTAGAGTGTTTTCCAGCTTTAAAAATGCTGCGAACATTCCAAGTTGCTATCTTCTTGACACTGTTCTGTCTTTTGTAAGGTTCATTATTATTATTTTCACATTTTTTCTTTACATAGGGTTTTCGCAGGATGACTACTTGGGAGGCCCCATGATTTCATTGAAATGTTCTCCCCTGCCGACTCTTGGATTCCGTTGTTCATGAGTAATCAAATTCTGTTTATTATGATTTTGAGCCATATTAAACATACTATATATATATATATATATATATATATATATATATATATATATATATAGTATGTTCCGGTTTAACTAAGAGCGAAAAGTACGCAGCGTATTGATTTAACACATACGTCATTTTGTTCGCCTGACATTAAACTACAGACACACACAAGTTGAGTCCGCCAAAAACTGGCGCCCTTGTTTTATCGTTCAGTGATCATGTCGAAGTTTGTACCTGAAAAAGAACATTTGCGGCACGCATTGCTTTTCTTATTTAATCAAAAGAAAAAGGCTGATGAAAGTCATCCTTTGCTGGTAGAAACATATGGTGAACACGCTCCATCGATTAGAACATTTTAAAAGTGGTGATTTCTATGTGAAAGACAGTGAGCAAGACGAGCATTTGCTAGAGTTATTGGATGATGACCCAACTCAAACAGCAATTGGTAGAAGCATTAAATATGCTCCATGAGCAATGGAGAAGAACAATAAACTCGGTAAGGGTCTTACACGATTTGAATGAACGTCAAATGGAAAATCGCAAAGTCGCTTGTAAAATGCTGCTTCAACGCCTTGAAAGAAAATCATTTTTGTATCGAATTGTGACGGGTGACGAAAAATGGATTTATTTTGAAAACTCGAAGCGGAAAAAATCATTCCTTTCATCTGACGAAGCCGGTCCTTCAAAACCAAGGCCAAAATCGCTTCGGCAAAAAGACCATGTTTTGTGTCTTGTGGGACCAGAGTGGTATTGTGTATTATGAAGTCTTGAATCCCGGCGAAATCTTTAATTCTCAACGCTATCGTCAACGAATGAGTAATTTAAATCACGCATTGATCGAAACACGACCGGAATGGGCCAGAAGACATGGCAAAGTGATTTTGTTACACGACAATGCGCCGTCTCACACAGCAAAACCAGTGAAAAACACCTTGAATTTGCTTGGATGGGACGTCCTTCCGCACCTGCCGTACTCCCTAGACCTGGCGCCAGCAGCACTTCAGCAATTTCGAGGAAGTTGGAAAATGGTTCAAAGAATTGTTTGACGCAAAAGACTAGCAGTTTTTCTGGCATGGTATTCATAAATTACCTGAAAGATGCTCGAAATGTGTAGAAGCCGATAGGTCATATTTTGAATAAGAAAAAACATTATTTCCCTTGAAAATTACGTGTTTTCTTTACCAAAAAAAAATATATATATAGGTCTTTAATGTAGTGGTTTCTCCTTGCCGTCTACATCTTTATGCCGTTGACTTTTTATAGTTCATCCGCCTTTAGGACCGATTTCTTAATCCAAGGACAAAAGAGTGCCCTATCTCAAATGGCTCCTCCACCCGAAGCTGTTGGCCAGATGAGGGGGACCGCTCACTAATATGAGACAATTTGCCTCATCTTATATCGCAGCTTGCCTTTATATCTAAAGGTGTTTCACTACCTGCCACCTGTGAGCCCGCTAATAGCCTGCATCTCAACCCGAGCGACTACCAGACTAGCTGTGTCTTTGTCATTTAGCCAACCAATGTTAAATGATAACATCAATAGCTACAAGGCGCTACCAGTTTTAATTTATTGGTACTGATATATTTTTGTATTTCGAACTGTTGAAATGTATTGCAAAAGTTTTTGCAGTTTACGCTAATGGGCTATGATTTTGTAACATTGAAGCATAGATACATATGTGGGTTGTGTTGTCTTTGATGAAGCTTGTCTAATCCTAAATGGTACTTTCAAACTTGCAATTTTCTATAAATTCTATATTATATTGTAGTGGCAGTTGAGCCTTATTAGACACAGAATCATCAATTATAGTCTATCACGTTTTATGGCCCGCATGTGCTTTAAACGTCAGCTGATCATTAGCTGCATCGATTAGAAAGGTGACAGAAGCAAAATACCGCAAGTTAAAATAACCTAAATGTAATGAATATTTCGTTACATTACAATTAAAAAATGTAAAATATGTATTCTTTAATAAATACTGTGAATGTAGTTTCTTTGAATAACAATATCAATATATGTTTACCTAAAATCACATTTTAGCATACCTACCTAAAATTTTAGGTGGATTAATAAGAACAAATCGGCTTTCATAACAACCAAAGCCGGTGGTAGACCGGTGGGCCGGTGCCCCTGCACCGGGCGGCAAATTTGGGGCCGCATTTTGACTATTAGAACGCATATTTTGAGACATTTTATTTAGGTACATATATAAGAAAAAGCGCTTGTCCTAAATTTTCTTAAACTTAAGAAATACATAGGTATACTTTGGATCCATGGGTGTTGGAAAATAACTGATTTGTATGGAATGCTTAGTACGTTGGACATTTTTGTCCAATGTAATAAAAAAAAAGCAAAATGAAGGGTATCTACAAAGATTATATTATAGATCCAAATTAGACTTTAATTTAAAGAAAATATTGTACGTGTATTGAACTAACCTAAAACGCAAGAAACGAGAGACACGAGGGCGAGGAGAGGCCTGAGTCCAGAGAGCCGAGCGACACGAGAGCGTGAGCCGCGGGGTGGTAAGAGAGGACGAAAAGACGCGAGAGTCCGGATAGAGGCGAGGGACGGGAGAGACGTGAGACACGAGCGCGACGAGAAAAAAGGAGGGAGGCGAGAGAGAGGCGGGAGAGACGAGAGATGCGAGCACGATCAACTTCTATTATAGAAAACATTCGCTAGTTTAAAAATACATCACTAGACGGCGTCGCAAACAAACAAATCTGATTTTAAAAATATACTACTAGGTAGAGCCATGATCAACTTCCATGCAGTAGTTGGAAAATACACCACTAGATGACCTCATATACAAACAAGTCTGCTTTTAAAAATAAGTGCAATCTAATTAGAGGGATTTTTTTGTCACGCACAAAGAACGCGAACATCATATTTCCATTTTCAAGGACAGTCCACGTAATTAGCTAATAAAGGTTGTCATTGGGTTACGTAACTGGGGAAATGCAGAAATTAATTACTTTATATTATTGTTTGCTAGAGGTCTCCTTTTATTTTAACCCTTACCCCATATTTTATTTACTTTATATCATTGCTAGAGGACTGATTTCAAGTTTGGTTATATTTGTTGTATAGGCGTTTTTACTAATTTAACTGTAAAACGTTTTTTTATCACTGTATCTAAAACTCAACAATAATGTTACGCCCTAATTTGGCTGATATTATTATTATCGTTGTCTAATGATAATGATGAGCGTTGGGTAAAATATAGTTATCTTACGCAATGAAAGTGAAAGTCAGCTTGTTTTATTTGTCCCCAGGCAATTGTCCATTTTCAAAAACGAAATAGTGCGTTCAACCTTGTTTATAAATCTAGGGCCCTTTTGACTGAGGTATTTCCGATAAGATATTCCTTGTATGTAAAATAATATAGTGATCTGATTTCGAGTTTGGTTGTATTTGTTATGGCATAGGTATTTTTACTAGTTTAACTGTAAAACATATTTTCAGCACTGCATGCAAAACGCAGCAATAGTGTTTCATGCTAATTTGGTGTTCGTATATTGCCAGCTATATCGGAGGCTATCTCATGTATTTTTGGATTTTGATTGATTTTAGCAAGCTATGAGTTAAGCCAAACCAGTATTTTTTAATTGTAAGCTGCTTTTTGCAAGCTGCAAGTTATGATTTGATTGATTATGATTGATTTGCTGATGATCGACTGTTTTCCCACGCCGGTGCCCTCACGTTTAGGAAGAGTACCGGCTCTAAGTGTCGGTCAGCCATATCTACAAGCAAGCGGTCGCTCATAGGAGCTAGGTATATGCAGTGGGAGAATCGTTACCTGAAGGTTATTAAGAATTGTTAATACATCATCTTGTTTGATTTGACCGAGATTGTTTGATTTGGTTTGATATGCTTCGGTTGATTTGATTAATTTCTGTCTTCTGACAAGGGGCGTAGTCCGAGAAAGTTATTAGAATACATTAGAACACAAATTTCCAGTCAAGGGCGACGACTCGAGTAAGTTCCGGAGTCCTGCAACTGTCTTATGAGCTAGTATGAGGGCCCCTTTACTAGAATACAATTTAAAATTTCTCGTCAAAACAAAAATGGCTTCCAAGATGGCCTGTAAACAAGTTAGCCTACAAAATTTAATTATGACTCATAATTAAAAGAAAATTGACTGCGGAATTTTGGAGCGAAGACCCGAGAGCAAGTTACCTGCTTTATGAGATAGCATGAGAGTCCACTTATTAGAACACAATTTCGAATTTCCCGCCAAAACAAAATGGCCTACAAAATTTAATTATGATTCATAATTAAAAACAGATTGATTTTATTAATTGATTTGTTTGATTTGATCGAGATTGATTGATTTGGTTTGATATGCTTTGAAATTGGAAATGAAAGTCAACGTGTTGGACTTTACGTAATTGTTCGGTTTTCCCCAGACACGATAGCGGTATTTCAATAGTGAAAGTTTGTTATTGGTTATTACATAACTGAAACAAACATAATTATTTATGTTAATGATTAATACCGTTATAGGTTTTATTTATATCACTTGCAATGTGAACATTGGAGCGAAATTAAAACCTGTTTATGTATTTGATTGATTGAGATTGATTGATTAATGGATTTGGGTCACTACTTCTAATTCTGACTCATAATTAAAAATCAAATGGCCGGGGAATTTGATTATGACTCGTAGTTAAAGAAAAAGGACTGTGATAGGAATTTGATTATGACTAATTAAAATGTGAGCCGTAACAGGGGCGAAGAGCCTTGAGCAAGTTCCTGCGTTCTATACCTGTCTTGCAATTAGTGTTAGCACCCTTATTAGAATACAATTCAAATTTCCCGCCAAAACAAAATGGCCGAGGGCTTTGTTATGACATAATTAAATATTAATTAATTAAAAATTTTAAAAAATGTGCAATTCCTTTCAAGGATCTTCGTTCGGGCGAAGATTTTAATAAAATGCTCTGTGATGCAAAGGATCTCGCCGACGTTATTGATGTCTCAGCTTATTTTGCGTTAACACCACCACGTCACAGAAGAAGCGCGCGATGGTTCTGTCACAGATCCCAAATTAAAATCCAGACTTGATTTGATGAATACCTACACCAATCATTTTCAATGTTTGTTCAACATACATGTTTTAAAAATGTACCTTAGATTAACTATAAAACACTAGCCGTACCCGGCGCGTTGCTGCCCCAGAATTAAAAAAAAACATGCAGTTAATGGTAACAGTGAAGTCAAATTTCTTTATTTACATACATACATTTTCACCTTCCAACCTACATATACATGTGTGGGTATAGAAGGTTATGCAATCGACGTTTCTTCACTATCGCTAAATCGACTTGTTAGCTCAGTTTACGTTTGATCAAGTTTCTAATGATTCGCTCAATGATGTGTCGTGTGGTGTGTGTGTGTGTGTGTGTTGTGTGTGTAGTGATTGTGTCGTGTGTGTGTGTGTAGTTATTGTGTGATGTATGTGTGTGTGTGTGTGTGTGTAGTGTGTGAATGTGTGTGTGTGTGTGTGTTAGTATTGTTTGTGTTGGTTTGTATTGTTGTGTGTGTATGTTTGTTGTTTTATTGATAGTGTGTTGATTGTTGTTATATGTGTTGATTATAATGTTATGTGTGTGTGTATGTGTATATGTGAGTGTATGTGTGTGTCGTTGATTGTGTTGTTATTGTGAATAATATGTTAGTGGTGTAAGTGTAGTGTAGTGAGTTATTTTATTTGTATATTTATTTGTGTGATTTAGATTGTGTGTAGTTTGTATGTATGTGTGTGTGATGTAGTTGTGTGTTGTGTTGTTGTGTGTGTGTGTGTGTGTGTGTGTGTGTGTGTGTGTGTGTGTGTGTGTGTGTGTGTGTGTGTGTGTGTGTGTGTGTGTGTGTGTGTGTGTGTGTGTGTGTGTGTGTGTGTCTGTGTGTGTGTGTGTTTGTGTGTGTGTGTGTGTCTGTGTGTGTGTGTGTGTGTGTGTGTGTGTGTGTGTGTGTGTGTGTGTGTGTGTGTGTGTGTGTGTGTGTGTGTGTGTGTGTGTATGTGTGTTGTGTCTGTGTGTGTGTGTGTCTGTGTCTCTCTGTGTGTGTGTGTGTGTGTGTGTGTGTGTGTGTGTGTGTGTGTGTGTGTGTGTGTGTGTGTGTGTGTGTGTGTGTGTGTGTGTGTGTGTGTGTGTGTGTGTGTGTGTGTGTGTGTGTGTGATGTGTGTGTGTGTGTGTGTGTGTGTGTGTGTGTGTGTGTGTGTGTATGTGTGTGTGTGTGTGTGTGTGTGTATGTGTGTGTGTGTGTGTGTATGTGTGTGTGTGTGTGTGTGTATGTTATGTGTGTGTGTGTGTGTTTGTAGATGTGTGTTAGTGTGTGTATATGTGTGTGTGTATGATGTGTGTGTGTTGTATGTGTGTGTGTGTGTGTGTGTGTATGTGTGTATGTGTTGTGTGTGTGATTGATTATGATGTGATGATGTATATGTGATGTGTGATGTGTGTGATATGTTGTTGATGATGTTTGTGTATGTAGTTGTTGTGTGTGTGTGTGATATGTATAAAATATATGTATATTTTTGTATTAATTAATTGATAATGTGATGTGTGTTATGTGTGTGTGTGTGTGTGTGTGTGTGTTGTGTGTGTGTGTGTGTGTGTGTGTGTTGTGTGTGTGTGTGTGTGTGCGTGCGTGTGCGTGCGTCGTGCGTCGTGTACGTCGTTACGTGTGTGTGCGTGCTGTTTGTGTGTGTGTGTGGCGTGTGCGTATGTGGATGTGTATGATGTTCGTGCGCGTGTTGATGCGGTATGCGTGTGTGTGTGCGTGAGCATGCGGGTGCGTGTGCGCGTGATCGTGAGCGAGCGCGAGCGCGTGCGCCTGCGCGTGCGTGTGCGTGTATGTGTGTGCCTGTGTGTATTAATTAATTTTATAGGGAAAGATATAGATAATTTAATTCTATATTATACATTTTCTTAATATAACGCAAAGTATGTCTATAAATTATTAAATATGAATGAAACTGGTTAAACTGTATTATTGATATTTTACAGAAGCGGGCGGCTTTGGAATTTTTTTAGGTTAACATCTATTTTATGACTATTAATCTCTGACATGAAATTTTAAAACTCATTCTAACATAGATTATTGTTTTTGTTTTTACAATGTCGCCTGTTTTCGTTATGAACGTATAGTTATCCTAAAAAAATTATAATCAAAATTATTTCATTTCGTTTAATTTCCACTTTGTAGGTTGGAAGGTCGTGTGTATCCTGTATCTTTACGCCAGGAAAGAAAAAACCCGTTGTTATGAAGCCGAGCTTTCGGAATTAATTTATTCCATTATCAAGGCACTAAAATTAGAATGAACAATTATGCTTGCATAACTATAAATATAAATAAAGAAACACCTACCTAACGTGAGTCACTAATTAAAGTTAAACATACACACACAATACAATTTGTCACTTAAATAAAATAAAACATTGACAAAAGGTCACTATACAACTAAGAGCAAAATAGTTGCTGATTTGTTTTGACGTAACCCGGAATTCAATTTACCAAATATTATCAACCATTCCGTGTTTCGATAAATCCTTTTATTATAAATGGATATTAATAATCACAATAAACTGGGTAGCAACATCCTCGTTAATTATGACTATCTTAATATCCTTCTTAAATAAATAACTGTAACGACAAACACCAAGCCCACAACATTTCAATTTCCCTATCCAGAAGTATAAACACAAAACAAAAAACTAGTATGAGATACTTTTTTTTATCTGAACGGTTTGAAATGGACTTTATAGACTTCAGCGAAATCACATGATAAAGTTTAGCAATGCCCGATTGTACAGGTTGAAAAATGCGATTACACTAATAATGAATGAGGACAAGAAAGATTCGAAAGAATGTTAAAAAAGCACAAAAGATTGTATAGAACGAGAATGACGTTATTATTTATTTATTGCGTCTTATTTAGAAATTAAATTTTACTAAACTCAACAAATGTACTTAAATGTTACACGACCGGTTTATCAAGAACTTTCAAAAGCGAACATAAATTTGTATTATATCCTATCCGTGAAATTATAACTAATACCTAGATCTTTAATAGGTTAAAGTTTTGAAAATTATGAGACAAATTCACAACAATGTTATATTAATATAAGTGATGACGTTCCAGCTAGCATTGAGCGGTTGGGCGTGAGTTGTACGATAACAAAAATCAAAACTCTATACGCCAACAATAAACAAAGACAAATAAATACTAAATGTGAAAAAGGAAGCACTCTGTACATGGTTAAACATAGGTTAAGGTAATATTTAAATTATTTAAAGTTTTTTTATGAACGAATAAGTTCGAAGGTAAAGATGCAATTAAAAATTATTA